>RYFJ01001154.1:0-221916 GCA_003991445.1 Oryza meyeriana var. granulata
CCAAGGCAAGCACCCCCTTGATCAAATTGCTCCTAATTTTCAAACCTTACAAACTCTATATTGATTGCACAAACTATTATGCATGCGATGTTTACTTGAAAATGTGTGGGAATTTGGTAGTTTTAACCTTTGTTGCATATGCCTATCTTGTTTTGAGTATCATGATTCTTGTCACTTAATGTGACTAAAATTTGGGTTCATGTGGTTGGGAAGATGTAATAGTATGCTGAGTTTGATTTTTTAATCAAGGCACTTGTTACGTTATTTGGGATGTTGGGAAAGAAAGATTTGCGAATATGGAATGAACAGTGGGTTTCTTCCCCTGTGCTCTTGGTGGAAAACAAAAACTGAAACAGCTTTTTGGACTTGGGCCGAGTGGATGTAGTGTTCGGTGCTTGTTGTGGTATCGATTGTGTTGTCTGCCCGGGTCCCTAAGATGATTCTTGGTGTGCTCGAACAGAACAGTGCAAACAATTGTGGTCTTGTGGGGAGTTCCTAGTAGTTTTGTTGATACTAGCATAGACCGTGGTAGTTGTAGGTCATTTTTTTGTTGACTTGGGATAGTGGGGTTTATGGTTTTGTCCATACCGCGAAGGTACTTGATTATTGTTCAATGGAGTGACAACAGCACATCGTATGGTGGGGATTTGGAGGCTCCAATCCCTAGGGATGGATATAACGGGGTATTGTAGGTCAACGGTGGAAAGGTTTGTCATTGATGGTGTGAGCTCCTGTGTGGTAGCTCATGTTGTCGCTGTCATGTGGGTAAGTTGTACACACTCTGAGGAGTTTAAAACGATTCGAATAGCGTGTCCTGGTTTGGACGACTTGGGAATTCTCACGTAGTAGTTTTTAATTTTTTGGACTGTTTTTGGGAAGATTTTGGGGGAAGGGGATTTCGCATGGGATGGTTGTGGAGCGTGTTTGCACTTGTTGCTGGCATGGAGGGGCATATGGTTGGAAACACTTGGGGGTTGATGCTTTATACTGGTTTGCTGTGGTGCTTGATTTCAAAATTTTCGTTGCAAACGATGTTTTCGCTATGTATATTTGATTTTATGCAACTGCAGATGAAATTTTGTATATTTCGCAGATATTAGTGGATACATTTGCAAACCTATAAGTTTGCGGAGTACGTATTTACTCAACACGTTGTGTGATTCTTTTTTTAGAGATGGTTGGGAGGACCTAGACAATCGGTATTCTATGCAGCGGGGTTTTGGAGAGCTGCAAGACGTGCTACTAGGGTTACGGTTGGTTGCTGTGGGCGGGCAGAGGCATACTTGCGGTTTTTGTGCCTTTTATCTTGTTTCAATGTTGAACTTTTGTTTAATTGTGTTCTATTTGGCCGGTCGGTTCTATGTAAGCCCGCTAATTCTTAGTCCCCTTTAACTCTCCGTATGTACGACTTATTTTGGTCCGCTGTTGAGCTGAACCTGGTGTATGAAGTTAGGATTATGATGCCAATGTTGAATGTGTGTGCTAGCAATTGATCGTGGGACTAGCACGGTAACACACATAGGGTTGGGTCAATACCCGGTGTCCGACATATGCATCCTTGACTTTGAGCTTGTGAGCCCGAGCATGTTCATTGTTGTTTGATAATACTTTCAGTTGCTTTTGAAAGTCGACGCGATTGTGACCGACTGCCACAATGAAAGCCGTCTGACTTGCGTTTGCGATCCAGCTTTAGTCGACCGTGTTGGTGCCTCCGCTGCTTCTGTCAGGATGCCTTTTTATCTTCAAGGGCTCAGCAACAGCATGGGCTGAGTCGGCGTATTTGTTCCGCCATGTTGAATAGAGCCTTGACAAAGTTGGGAGGCTTCCGAGTGAATTTGTCGATGAACGAGGTGGTCTTTTACTCCTTTTCAAAAGGCGGCGATGAAGACCTCATCCTTGATGCTTTGGGATCTGAATTTTTCTTCTCAGAGAACCTCTTGATGAAGTCACGAAGAGACTCGTCTTCCTTTGATGCAACTGATATAAGTCGTGCTCGAAAGATGCGCTCTCACGTATTTCCCTGGAAGTGGCGATGAAGCGTTCCGGAGTTCTCCCCCAGGAGAGCCGATTGATTGCTTGGAGTACTGTTAGCCATGTCCCTCGTGAGTCGGCTAAAGTACTGGGAGGTAGTTAGCCATGACTTTCTGATTTCCCCAGCTGCTCAGGATCCAGAGTGTAGACCGTGAGCTAGGACTCAGGATTGGTCTTGCCGTCGTATTGTCGATGCTGTAGGCTTGAAACTCGACAGCCAGTCGACCTGTTGTAACTCCTGGTGAAGGCCGGTATGCCATCATTTCACAGGACTCGACCCCGACTACGGCGGCGAAACCGCTCGTGGTGGAGCCGAATGCTCGTCTCCGTCTTCCAGTTGGCGTGCTCGTCCTCTGTTCGCGGCGCGAGCATTGGTGTCCTGCCAAAGATACGCCATAGTGGCCTCGGAGATCCGTTGTCCCGACGCACTTCGATTGCCGGTTGTTGTTTGTGTTTTGCCGAGTGACGTTTGGGCGTGACTCCGCGTGCAGCCGACTAGGCGGCTGCTCAGTGTCCTTTGAGTAGACGAGACTGCCATTGGGGATGCCGACCGGTTGGTCGTATGAGGGTATCACCCGATCTGTTGGTGCTGCTGACATGCAGCAGCGGTAAGCAGGGCTTTTATACCTTGCGATCGCCGGGGTGGCTTGGTGATCAGCCCAAGCTGGACAGTGTCAGTAGGGTTTGCGGGCCACGAAGGAATGTTCTGTTGTGGCGTGACGAAGTAGACGTCGTGGTCACCGACTTTTGTTTGGAGGCTTGTTGCTGAGCGGTTTGCCCAGCCTGCGTAGGCCGTCGTTGCGGGTGTGCAGCGTCTTGCTTCTTCTCCTGTTGATCTCACAGTCAGCAGGCCTCTTCCTTGTTGTCATGCAGTCGCGTGATTCCTGAGTAGGGTGAGTAGAGCCTTTGGATGCATGAGATTCTCGTGGCGGGAGAAGCTTGCCGAACTGCTATCGATCTTAGAGTCGGAATCGCGACTGAGAGTGTAGTCGGAATAGCTGATGGGGATAAGTGCAAACTCACTCCCTAGATCCGATCTCGAGTGGCTCGGCGGCGTATCCGAGTCGAACTCCAGGGGATCGGGCTTGCCGTCGGATGTAGATTGTAGATATCCGCAGCGTCGCCGAATCCGAACGGGAAATTGACGATCTCTTCCTTTTTCGGCCCGATCTCGGCCGGCTCAAAACCGAGTCCGAGTCGAACACCGAAAGAAAGGGTTGTCCTGGACTCGGGCGTATTGGAGTTGCCGCAGAGGCATGTCGTGAAAGATTGCTGCAGCATCGTGTAGGCCGACTAGCGCGGAGTCAGCTGGTTCCCTGGTAGATCGGATCGAGTCCGAGTCGGCCAAGGTGAGATTGCCGAACATGTCGGCGACGAAGTCGAGGCTTCCGAATGAGATTGTATCTCCGGGAGAGAATTTGTCGCCGTCGACTCCGGTTGCTGGATCCATCGAGCTTGTAGATGTAGATCGCGCCGAATCCCCTACCTGGCGCGCCAACTGTCGATGTTTTACACCGGCAATAAATATATGGGGCTACTCGGCGGATGGAAACTCGGTGGATTGCAAAGGAACACAGGGAGATTTTATACTGGTTCAGGCCCTCGATGTGAGGTAATACCCTACGTCTAGTTGTGGTGTTATTCCTTGAGGATTTGTGGTGTGATTCTGGTGAACCAACTCAACCTGCCCTCATGGGGCGCTGCCTCCCCTTATATACTGGGGGACAGGGTTACAAGGTAGGAGTCCCCATCGGATTACGACTATGAGATCTCCCCTTAGAGATATAACGCACCCGACTAGGACTGTATATTCCTTCCTATACAAGGCGAAGTCTGCCGAATCTAGCTATATCTCTAATTACAAGGCTAGGCCCATCCTCTATCCGAGTGGCCCATATGCTTGTCATGAGGTACCCGGGGCCCATGGCACCCACATCTTTCATGGAGCAAAGTTTCACGGATCAGGGTTTATGCTACTCAAGTACTTTTGCAATCATTTAAGAGCAAAAACAGAGAAGAGTGCAGCTTGTGCACCTATTAGGTGTAAGCGGCATTGGCAAGGCCGAGTGAAGAAATATTTATCAGGAAGTGACTTAGCTGTTCGGTATTTTGGAGTGGGGATGCCATCCTTGCGTTTGAGCTTGTGAGCCCCCGAGCATGTCACTTGTTGTTCTGATAATCTTCAGTTGTCGAAAGTCGAAGACGATTGTGACCGACTGCCACAGTGAAGCCGTCTGACTTGCGTTTGCGATTCCCGGATTTAGTCGGGACCGCGTCGTTGGTGCCCTCCCGCTTCCTCTGTCAGGATGCCTTTTTATCTTCAAGGGCCTCAGCAACAACGTGGGCTGAGTCGGCGTATTTGTTCGCCATGTCGAATAAAGCCTTGACAGAGTTGGGAGGCTTCCGTGTGAATTTGTCGATGAACGAGGTGTCTTTGACTCCTTTTCGAAAGGCGGCGATGACGACCTCATCCTTGACGTTAGGGATTGAGTTCTTCTTCTCAGAAAACCTCTTAATGAAGTCACGAAGAGACTCGTTCTTCCTTTGATGCAACTGATATAAGTCGTACTTGGAAGATGGCCTCTCGTATGTCCCCTGGAAGTTGGCCATGAAGCGTTCTCGGAGTTCTCCCCAGGAGCTGATTGATTGCTTGGGAAGTCCTGTTAGCCATGTCCTCGCTGAGTCGGCTAAAGCGACCGGGAGGTAGTTAGCCATGACTTTGTGATTTCCTCCAGCTGCTCGGATTGCCGTAGTATAGACCGTGAGCCAAGACTCGGGATTGGTCTTGCCGTCGTATTTTTCGACTCCTGTAGGCTTGAAACCCGATGGCCAGTCAGCCTGTTGTAGCTCCTGGGTGAAGGCCGGTACTCCTTCATCTTCATGAGGACTCCGACCCCGACTACGGCAGCGGAACCGCTCGTGGTGGAGGCCGAAACGCTCGTTCTCGTCTTCCGGTTGGCGTTGCTCATCATCTTCTCGTTCGCGGTGTCGAGCGTTGATGCCCTGCCGAAGATCACGTCGTTGTCGGCCTCGAAGGTCCTGATCATCCCGACGGTTGCTTTGACGTCGCTAGTTGTCGTTGGGGCTGCCGAGTGACGCCTGACGTGCCTCCGTATGCAGCTGACTGGAGCCAGCCGCTCGGCGTCGCTTTGAGGTAGATGAGACTTCCGTTGGGAATGTCGACCGGTTGGTCGGTATGAGGGTATCACCCGACTGTTGGTGCTGCTGACATGCGGCAGCGGTAAGCAGGGCTTTTATCCTTGCGATTGTCGGGGTGGCCTGGTGATCAGGCCCAAGTTGGACCGTGTCCAGTAGGGTCGCAGCGGCCACGACGTTCTGTTGTGGCGTGACGAAGACGTTGTGGTCGCCGACTTTTGTTTGGAGGGTTTGTTGCTGAGCGGTTCTCCCAGCCCTGCGTAGGCCGTCGTTGCGGGCGTGCAGGTGTCTTGCTTCTTCCCCCTGTTGTTCTCGCAGTCGGCAAGCCTCCTCCTCTTGTTGTTCGTGTAGTCGGCGTGATTCCTGAGTAGGAGTAGAGCCATTGGATGCCATGAAGATCTCTCGTGGCGGGAAGAAGTTTGCCAAACTGCTGTCCGACTTAGAGTCGGAATCCGACTGAGAGTCGTAGTCGGAATAGTTGATGGGGGTGATTACAACTCCGACCTCCCTAGATCCGATCTCGAGCGGCTCGGGGCCGTATCCGAGTCGAACTCTAGAGGATCGGGTTTGCCGCGTCGGATGTAGATCGTAGATATCCGCGGCGTCGCCAAGTTCAACAGGGAAATTGACGATCTCTTCCTTTTTTGTCCCGATCTCGGCCGTCTCAAAACCGAGTCCGAGTTGAACACCCAAAGAAAGAGTTGTCCCTGGGCTCGGGCATATCGGAGATCGCCGCAGCATGTCGTGAAAGATTGCTGCAGCATCGTGTAGGCCGACTGGCGCGGAGTCGGCTGGTTCCTTGGCAAATTGGATCGAGTCCGAGTCGGCCAAGGTGAGGTTGCCGATCTGGTCGGCGACGAAGTCGAGGCTTCTGAATGTGATCGTGTCACCAGTGGAGAATTTGTCGCCGTCGACTCCGGTTGCTGGATCCATCGAGCTTGTAGATGTAGATTGCGCTGAATCCCCTACCTGGCGCGCCAACTGTCGATGTTTTACACCGGCAATAAATATATGGGGCTACTCGGCAGATGGAAACTCGGTGGATTGCAAAGGAACACAGAAAGATTTTATACTGGTTCAGGCCCTCAATGTGAGGTAATACCCTACGTCCAGTTGTGGTGTTATTCCTTTGAGGATTTGCGGTGGTGATTCTGGTGAACCAACTCAACCTGCCCTCATGGGGCGCCCTGCCTCCCCTTATATACTGGGGGACAGGGTTACAAGGTAGGAGTCCCCATCGGATTACGACTAGGAGATCTCCCCTTAGAGATATAACGCACCCGACTAGGACTGTATATTCCTTCCTATACAAGGCGAAGTCTGCCGAATCTAGCTATATCTCTAATTACAAGGCAAGGCCCATCCTCTATCCAAGTGGCCCATATGCTTGTCATGAGGTACCCGGGGCCCATGGCACCCACACCCGAGGCCTCAGAGGCCGTCGAGTTGGGGGCCAAGAGTCCGTCGCCATCCTGGTCGTCGTCGTCGTCATCGGCGCTGTCCCTTCCTTTGGACAGACCCGACCTCTCTAGGATCGAGGCCCCTCCACACAAGTTCCCCAGGACATTCCGATGGACGGCACCCGACGGAACTTCACAGACCTACAAGGTCGATGAGATGGCAGCGGAAAGGGAACGTGAAGACCTGCCTCGTGCCACACTCGCTGCGTCCGAGGGGATTCGGGTATGGTTTCCATTGTACTGGAATTTTGGTAGTATTTCTTGATGCTTGATTCTGCTTTGACTTGTTACTCCCCGAGCAGAAGCTTGTCGACCACTCGGAGAAAATGCACGAGGTGCTGACCCAAATCGCCCCCCAACTCCAAGAGTTGGACCAACTCCGGGCCTTGAAAGCCAAAGTGGAGGGGCACAGCCAGGAGAGGGAATCTTGGCTGAGGGTGGCTGTAACTAAGCTCAGGAGCGAAAATTGGGACCAAGCCAAGAAGATGAGAGGTGCGCCTCTAGAACACTTCTTCCTGACCAAATGCATTTCTCCAGCTGTGTTGTTTCCCGACTGCCCGGTTGTGTCTTGACTGCAACGTCGAGTTCTTGACTAATCTGTCGTGCAGACCTCGAAACCGAGTTAAAGACCCGAACGGAGGGAGAAGAACAACTGAAGGAGGCCGAGAGAGCCAGAGCCAAGCTTGAAAAAGACAAGGCCAACTTGACAACAGCCAATACCGAGCTTGAGCGAGAAAAGGCCGAGTTGAAGGAGGCCAACACCGTGCTCGAGAAGGAAAAAACCGAACTAGAGAGGACCATAGCCAGATGGGAGTCCGACTACGATAGTAAGTCTCCCTTCTGACAATGATCTTAACCAATCCGTTAATAACTCCATCTATATCTTTACCTAACAAGTTTACTTGTCGCTGAACCCGGGTAGCTGCTAGAGCCAATTCCCAAGCCCAATTTCAGGCTTACGCAGAGGAAATAAGGGTTGTCAAGGAGTCACGGGAGGCCCTCTTGGGATCCGTGAGAGGGCTCCTTGACATGATGGATCCTCGCCCTATGGGAACCAGCTGCAGCTCGATCGCCCAATTAGAGGCGCGCCTTGAGGATGCGCCGAGTGCCCTGAAGAGGTACTCGAATGAGCGCATCATTGTCGGCGCAGCCCGAACCCTAGCAATGACCAAGTCCATCTACCCAAGGGCAGATGTTGAAGCCATCGGGGAGGGGTTCGCCGAGGCGCTGGAGCTGATAGCCAAGGCGAGGCCGACTGCAGAAATCATCGCCCGAGACCTGGATCTGTAAAGACAGTACATCATGCAGTCGGTGTATTCTAGATTATTGTAAGGACATGTGTAAATATATATGCAATGCCGCCAAGCTTTAGACTATTACTCAGCTGTCATTAGCCTTACTTGACCATATAGCCTACACCGAGTTGATCTGTAGGAACTTAATAAAAACGTTCACCGCAGAGAGCTGTACTCGGGCAGACATAGGCAAGTCGTAGTAAAACTTCATAGCTTAAGTGAAATAGGCTCGTATATTATTGACACAGCACATATAATACATGCAGCCCCCAACTCACTACTCGGTTGGAACAAGCGACGTAGTGAGTCAGAGAAAAACTATACACATGAAATTTATAAAACTCAGGTATAGAAAGGACGTAACTGTTCTATATCTCATGAGTTGCTGATGAGGGCACCGTCTTCGGTCTTTAGTCGGTAGGCGCCTGGCCGCGTGACCTCGGCTATAATGAACGGCCCTTCCCAGATTGGGGATAGTTTGTGCCTGTCTTTGGTGGTTTGTATTTTTCTCAGAACGAGGTCACCGACCAAAAAGGCGCGGCCACGGACATTGCTATTGTGGTAGCGACGCAGGGCTTGAAGATACCTTGCCGACTATATTGTTGTGATATCCCTCGCTTCTTCCAACTGATCTAATTCGACCAATCGGGTATTGTTGGAGATGTGTTCTGAGTAAGCCTGAACTCGTGGAGAGCCGAACTCTAACTCGGTTGGTAGCACAGCCTCAACACCGTAGACTAGAAAGAAAGGGGATTGCCCTGTTGCCTGACTAACCGTGATTCTGAGAGACCAAAGGATAGGTGGGAGCTCTTGGACCCACCGGCCCGCGTATGGTTGTAGTCGGTCGAATATCCTAGCCTTGATACCTTGTAAGACCATACCATTGGCTCGTTCAACCTGCTCGTTGCTCCGCGGGTGTACCACAGATGCATAGAAGATCTTGATGCCGAAATCGGCACAGAAATCTTGAAATACGCCGCCCGTGAACTGAGTGCCATTGTCGGTGATGATACAGTTAGGGACCCCGAATCGGTATAATATACTCATGATGAAGTCCTTTGCTCGTGCCGCTGTTATGGTTGCAACAGGTTTGGCCTCAATGCACTTGGTGAATTTGTCCATTGCGACGAACAAGTGTGTGAACCCTCCTGGCGCTTTCTTGAACGGCCTGACCATGTCAAGCCCCCATACTGCAAAGGGCCAAGAAATTGGGATTGTTTGAAGTTCTTGGGCTGGGAGATTTGTTTGCCTTGCGTAGAACTGGCAACCCTCACATGTGCGAATAATGTCTTTTGCATCTATTACTGCTGTTGGCCAGAAAATCCCTACCGGTAAGCCTTTCCGACTAACGTCCTGGATGCAGCGTGGTTGCCACATATGCCCGAGTGGATCGACTGCAGGATCTGCTTGCCCTCTTCAGTGGTGACGCAGTGCATGAGGACCCCGGATGCACTTCTGCGGTACAGGTTATCACCGATGACTAAGAAACTCTTGCTTCAACGTTTGATTCATTCAGCTTCATTGCGATCTTCTGGGAATTCATCGTCAAGGAAGAATTTGAGGACAGGAGTTCGCAATTTGACATATGTGCAGCACTCATTTGTTGCCGGGGGTAGGTTCGCCTCCCGACTGCTCGTGGTACTGGTTCTTCTTGACTGATGGTTGTAAGTTGCTGGACAAAGATCCCTGTCGGGAAGCTTCTCGCTTGGATCCATGTTTGCCAATCATCTGCAGCATCATTCTATTGTCGTAGACATGTGTTATCTCCAGCCCGTCGAACTTGTTTTCCAGCTTGCGGACCTCCTGACAGTATGCGCATGGTATCGTCAAGCATGTCCAGTCCTTCATGACTTGGTTCACCACGAGTTGAGAATCCCCGCGCACAACCAGTTGACGTATGCCGAGTGATATACCAATGCGGAGCCCATGGATAAGTGCCTCGTACTCGGCGACATTGTGGGAAGCCGGGAAGTGGATTGTAGAACGTACTTGAGTTTTTTCGCCGGTGGGCGACGTCAGTACACGCCAGCCCCGGCACCACCGATCCGTAGAGAACCGTCGAAGTACATTGTCCAGTACTCTAGCTTCGCTATTGATGTAGGGATTTGAACTTCTGTCCACTCGGCTACGAAGTCGGCTAGAGCTTGTGATTTGATTGCTGTCCTTGGCTGAAAGGTGATGTCGAACGCCATCAACTCGAGAGCCCATTTGGCAATTCGGCCGGTGGCCTCGCGGTTATGCAGGATGTCCCCGAGTGGAAACGATGTGACCACCGTGACTTGATGTGCTTGAAAATAGTGCACCAACTTCAGAAGTGATGAGTAGGCCATAGAGCAGCTTCTGGACCTACGGGTATCTTGTCTTCGAGTTGGCAAGGACTTCGCTGACAAAGTAGACAAGCCTTTGGACTTTCTGGATGTGACCCTGTTCAGATCTCTCGACCACTAGCACCGTGCTAACTACCTGAGTAGTTGCCGCCAGATATAGCATCAGTGGTTCTTGGGGCATGGGTGACGCCAACACGGGGGGTGATGTGAGAAATTTTTGGAAGTCTTCGAAGGCTTGCTGGGCTTCGGGAGTCCACTGGAAATTGTCCGCTTTCTTCAATAACTTGAAAAAAGGCATGCCCCGTTCGAGTCAGCTTCTGGACGTCCTTCTGGTTAGTCGGGGGAGCCATGTTCATAATTGCGTGGACTTTCTCTGAGTTGGCCTCAATGCCGTGATGTGAGACGATGAAGCCGAGTAACTTGCCGAATGGCACACCGAAGGTGCACTTTTCTGGGTTCAACTTCATCTTGAATCTTCGAAGGTTCTGGAAGGTTTCATCTAGGTCAGCGATGAGGTCTTCTTTGGACTTAGTCTTGATCACCACGTCGTTGACGTAGGCTTCCACGTTGCGCCTGATCTGAGTGTGTAAACACCGCTGAATTGCCCATTGATACATTGCTCCAGCGTTTTTCAAACCGAACGGCATAGTGATGTAGCAGTATGCTCCAAACGGTGTGATGAAAGATGTTTTTAAGCAGTCCTCCTCCTTCAGGCTGATTTGGTGGTATTCCGAGTAGCAGTCGAGAAAACTGAGAAGGTCGCACCCTGCAGTTGAATCTACCACCTGGTCTATTCTCGGTAAACCAAATGGGTCTTTGGGGCACGCCTTGTTGAGATTGGTGTAGTCAACGCACATGCGTCATTTACCGTTTTTCTTCTGGACCAGAATTGGGTTTGCCAGCCAATCCGGGTGATAGACCTCTTTGATGAACTCGGCTGCGAGAAGCTTGGTTATCTCCTCCCGAATAGCATCTTTACGATCTTGAGCGAAGCGCCACAGCCGTTGCTTGACTGGCTTGGTGTCTGTCTTCATGTTGAGGGCGTGCTCGATCACCTCCCTTGGTACGCCCGGCATGTCGGACGGTTTCCACGCGAAGATATCCTTGTTGGCTTGGAGGAAGGTGACAAGCGCGTCTTCCTATTTGGGGTCGAGTCCGGTCCCGACTAGAGCAGTCTTGGAAGGGTCGGAAGGGTCCAGGGGATCTTCTTTGTGTCCGAGTCTGCTGAAATTCCCAACCTTGCTGCTTTTTTGGCCGGAACTGGTTTTCCTCGACTTCGGTTGTGACGGCTCGCCAAATGCTGTTGCACCCGACTGTCGCCTCTTGTGATTGAGCCAATTCGCAACTCTCCTTGTCGCAGGTGAAGGCTTGCTTGACATCGCTGTGGAGGGAGAGGACCTGTGGCCCTGGCATCTTGAGCACCATATATGTATAGTGCGGTATCGCCATGAACTTGGCAAGCGCCGGTCGTCCGAGTATCACGTGGAGCGCGGTCTCAAAGTCAGCGACCTCGAAGCAGATGTTTTCCGTGCAGAAGTTATCCCACGTGCCGAAGGTGACTGGCAAGGTAATCTACCCAAGTGGTGTTGAAGACAGGCGGGAATTTCCCATGGAAGGGCGCCGTACTCGGCCACAGATCTGAACAGGAATCTTCATCTCATCCAGAGTCTTGGCGAATAGGATGTTGAGCGTGCTGCCTCCATCTATGAGAACCTTCTTCAACTTGATGTTCTTGACACGGGTTCCAGGACGAGTGGTTATAGCGTCCGGGTGGGAAACCCGATCTGGATGATCAGCGCGGGTACGTGAATGGACGTCTATGACAGCGCAGATATTGGGGGGGTGTCTGCTGTAGAGATTGCGTTGACTCGTGTGCTGTTAGCTTGCTTGCGCTTAGACTCATACACAGACGGCCCTCGAAGATGTGGTTTAACTCGGCTTGGGGATCTTGAAAATCGTCGGCCGGGTCCTGATCTGGCTTGTCTTTGCTCTTGTCGGCGCCAGATGCAGAAGCTTTCTCAGAAGCAAACTTCTTGAGCATGAAGCAGTCTTTGGCCGCATGCTTGCCCTTGGGGTGAAAGAGGAATGGCCTGTTCATGACCTTCTGGTAGTCATTGTTCCGTTGGGGCCACGACTTAGTTCGCTCCATGTTGGCCACCTCGTTGTCCGACTTTTGCTTGCGGTTGCCAGACTTGTTCTGTGATGACTCATTGTCGGCTTTCGCCTTCTAGTCCTTCTGTCGGGACTCTTTTTTCTCGTCGAGGGCCTCAGCAACCGCTTCAGCTGAGTCGGCGTATTTGTTCGCCATGTCGAAGAGAGCCCGGACGGAAGATGGTGGCTTCCGAGTAAATTTTGCAATGAACGGGGCGTCCTTTACTCCCTAGCGGAAGGCGGCGATGATGACCTCGTCCTTAATCATCGGGATTTTGTTGCAGCTTCTCGGAGTCTTGATAAATTCGCATAAATTCGCGCAGAGACTCATTCTTCTTCTGGTGCAGTTGATATAGATCATGCTCAGAAGACGACCTGTCGTAGGTCCCTTGAAAGTTTGCGATTAACCGCTCCCTGAGTTCTCCCTAGGAACCGATCGACCGCCTCGGGAGCCCTGTCACCATGTCCTCGCCGAGTCGCTAGTGCGACTGGGAGGTAGTTAGCCATGGCTTTGTGGTCACCACCGGCAGCTCGAATTGCCAGGGTGTATACGGTGAGCCAGGACTCGGGGTTAGTTTTGCCATCGTATTTCTCGATCCCCATAGGCTTGAAGCCCGACGGCCAGTCAACCTCCTGGAGCTCATGGGTGAAAGCTGGAACGCCTTCGTCTTCGAGAGGGCTCCGACTGCGATTACGGTGGTTAAACCGCTCGTGGTTGAGGCCAAAACGGTCGTAGTCGTCCTCCAGTCGGCGACGTTCGTCTTCTTCGCGTTCGTGGCACCGAGCATTAGTGGTATGTCGGAGGTCGCGTTGTAGACGGACTCGGAGATCTTGGTTGGGCCGGCGATCGTACTGGTGACGCCGCCGGTTGTTGTTGTTGGTGTCGCCGAGTGATGTTTGCCACGATTCCTCGTGTGGCCGACTAGAGCCAGCCACCCGGTGTCGTGTTGACGTAGATGATCCTGCGCCGGATAACCCGACGGTTGGTCGGCACAAGTGTGTCGCCCAACTGCTGTTGCTGCTGACAGGTGGCAGCTATAATCATCGCCTTGATCTTGGCGATAGTCAGGGTGGCCTGGTGGTCAGGCCCGAGTTGGAGTGTGTCCAGCAGGGTTACAGCAGCCACGACATTCTGTTGTGGCGTGACGAAGACGTCATGGTCGCTGACTTTGTATGGAGAATTTGTTGCTGGGGAGTTCGCCCGCCTTGGCGATAGTCCATCATTGCAGAGATTCGGCTCCAACCCAAAGACTCATACCGCCGTGATCTCAAACTCTTACCAACTCTCCCTGGCTCATGCACCGATCCTAACCCTGGCCCCCTCCAGTCCCTACGGCAATGTCGTGCAGCGCGGGCAGTCAGACCATACTTTCTTATCGTGCATTGCGTACACCGACAATATCCTGCTGTTCACTGTAGTACGAATGCGCGGTTAACGGTACAGCTCTGCTTTGCCTTCCTGTCGTTGCCAGACGGCGTACTTCCGTAAAGCTCTGATGGTGTTGAACTGCTCATGAGAGCAAGCCGCCCCCATGCTGTAGTGCTTACATCGGTTTTACTCACTCTTTAGAGGATTCGATAGTCCGAACACGTCAAGGCATCATCAGCCCTCCTAGGAGAAACTCGCCAGATTGTAGACTTCCGTGTTGGTGTTGATGCCGAAGATCGGGGCCAGGAGACTAGCATTAGATTAAACGTGTGTCCGCTTGGAATTGGTTCCGATATTGCTCGGGTAAACGACTTCCGACTCTCTAGACCCTGAAACGGCGTGCGACCGTGTCCAAACTGAATCCAGGAGATCAGTTCCTGCGCGTGGGTATAGATCGCGGCGTGGCCGTGTCTGCCAGAGAGATTAACGATCTCTCCCCCTCTTAGCCTACTAGGCCGGCTCGAGCCAAGCGCGAGTCGGACGCGAGGAGAGTTTCCGAGAACCGGCAAGGTGGTAGATGCCACAGTAATTCGGCGAGGGTGGTTGCAGCGTCTTGTGAAGCCGACTAGCGCGGAGTGGCTGGTTCTCGCCGGTTTGGATTGGATCTGCATCAGCAAGGTGAGGTGCCAATCTATGCGGCGATGAAGTCGAGGCTTCCGAAGTTATTGTGTCCCAGGGGAGAATTTGGCACCGTCGACTCCTGTGTGAGATCCATCGAGATTGTTGGTGTAGATATCGCGAAGCCTACCTGGCGCGCCAACTGTCGATGTTTTTACACAGGTCAATATGATTATAGGGCTACTCGCAAGGGGGAAACTCGGTGGATTGCAAAGGACACAGGAGGTTTTAATCTGGTTCAGGCTCGATGTGAGGTAATACCGCTACATTTTGCAGTTGGGTGGTATTCCTTTGAGGTTTATGTTGATCATGATCTCGTGCCTCAGGGGGCGCCTGTCCATTATATACTGGGGTAGGGGTAAAGGTAGCATCCAGCCGGATACGGCCAAAAGTTTCCTTCTTATGAGATAACTTACCCGGCTAAGTGTTATGTATTCTTTTTATACAACGCAAATCCTAACGGGTGCTACTATATCTCTAACTACAAGACTCGGCCCATCCTTATCCGAGTGGCCCCATATGCTTGGACGAGGTACCGGGGCCCATGGCCTCCACACAACAATATACATCACACAATGCTGGGCAATAACAAATACATGTCTACCAGCATTCATCACAGGAGATAAGAAGATGTTACCCGTCTGGGAGTACCGCCGGTTCTGGTTATAAGCGCAATGCAGTGCTCTGCGTCCTCAGTTTCGATCACCCCATTGGAGAAATAAGTGACACAAGTTTCAGTCACTTCTGCTGGGGCCACCTCGGCTTCTCCGGTCGGTGGTGTTTTTTTCTCGATAATCCAGCAGAACTCGCTCCTCACTTCAGTGGCTGGATGTGTCGGGTCAGGAAACGCTTGGCACCCAGGGGCCGATCAGTGCCGGCTTCCTTAACTTCTCCAATTTGGCCACAACTGATGCACCTAGCCTTCTCTTCAAAGGTTGGATCCGATGACCAATTGGGCGAGATCGTCGGGGGCTTTTCGGTGAATGCAGGCAGGGAGGGTGCCAGATTCGATAACAGTAAACCACTCCTTGTGCCAACGCTTTCAAGGAGGACTTCAACAAGGAAGACTGATATACTGTTTTCTTTCATTCACTTCTCAACTGAAGGCCAGCCCCCCATTCAATCACTGAACGACTTATTTTTGGAGGGTTGGGGCTTGATGTGGAACAAGTGCCTAAAGAAATTGAAGTGGGGTTCTATCAGCTAAGTAGCACCTCATAGAGAGTTACTAAAAGATGGACATTTTGTAGATTGAGTTGGGATTCAGATTCACCAACTCCAATCCGTAAAGTTAAGAAGACGACGGAAGAACTCGAAAAGAGGGAAGAAACAACCCGATCATAAGAAAATGAGGCAAAACAACAGTTTCGCCGGATTGGGGATTTGGCAACCGACTCAACCTTATCGCGCCAGCGGATATGTACGGCTTTGCAGCCACAACCGCGGACTTATCCAACCTTTCAGGCTTCGACCGGTTTTTGCTGCAATCCGAGTCGGCCACCCTTCGTCAGACACCCCAGCGGAATCTTGAACCTTCGGCATGCCTAGGGAGACCGAAGATTTGGGGGAAATATGGTCGGGGGCTTGGAATGGAAATGGAGGCTGAATCGCTCGAGCTTCGGTGGGGGAGGGCTACAAGCAATGGCGAACCTAGCGGAGCGGGAGGCAAAATTTCAGCGCGGAGCTAGGAAGACAAAACTGATTGGGACGCTTGGGAAGATAGAGGAATCTTTTCTCTCTCTCCCTGCAGCCTTTATAGAGCTGTGTCGACTTTTATGGGCTGTGGGCTTGCTATAGTCGGCACTAGGCACCAAAGATATAAGTTCCTATAGTAGCACGCTCATATGGGCTCCGTTTGCTAGCTGCGTTAGACTCGCGATACAAGGTGCTCCAACAGGAACCGATGAGGTAAACAGATATGCTTCATGAAGCCTAATTGCTAAACACTGTGTTTGGGTGTCTGTTTTATCCACCAGGTATTGATGGATATACTTATACAGGATCACAAGCTGGTCTTCAATCAAATTGGGGGATGCAAGTATCTCTCAAGTACACCTGACCACGCAATAGATTTATTTTCATAAAGTGGTACTCGGCCCTACATGCTTGGCCAACAGTTCCATGAGCAACATTATTCTGGCTGATATGACGCTTGAAGAGTCTAACTTTCGAGTAGTGCACTACTCGGGAGAGATATAAGATATCTTTTCCAGCTGACATGACGCTGAGGAGTCTAACTCCCGAGTGGGATGCCACCCGGGAAAGACTATAAACCCCCTTTTTCCAGCTGACATGAAGCTAAAGAGTCCATATACAATGGCATGCTACTCGGGCAGAGACTATAAATCATATTCCGGTTGACATGATACCGAAGATCTTCATATACCAGTAGTAATCTACTCGGCGAAAGACTACAAGGTTAAAGATCTTTGACTTTATGTTTAATTGTCTTTCACAATTAAAGCACAAGTCGGGGGCTACACCTAATAGGTGCGCCTATTTCGGCACACACTATTTATACATCAATTGAAGCCTTCATAGCCTTGCTGCCAACTGACATGAAGCAGGACGGGAGAAGAAGCACTCGGACAAGAGTAGCTCGGGAGCAATGCACTCGAGCATTTCACCGTGGAGGACGAGCACTCGGCATTAGCTGTGACTCAACTATGCAGGTCTCAGGGGCTACTGTGGAGGCCATGGGCCCCGGGTACCTCATCACAGCATATGGGCCCACTCGGATAGAGGATGGGCCGAGTCTTGTAATTAGAGATATAGTAGCACCCGGTAGACTTTGCCTTGTACAGGAGAGAATATACAGTCTAAGTCTGGTAAGATATATCTCTAAGAAGGAAATCCCTTGGCCGTATCCGGCTGGGATTCCTACCTTGTACCCCTGTCCGCCAGTATATAAGGGGAGGCAGGGCGCCCCCTGAGGGCAGAAGAGATCACAAGATCATTGATCGACACAAATCCTCAAGGATACCACACAACTGGACTAGGGTATTACCTCACATCGAGGGCCTGAACCAGTTAAATCTCCATGTGTTCTTTGCAATCCACCGAGTTTCCATCCACTGAGTAGCCCCATAATCATATTGTCGGTGTAAAACATCGACACCTACCTCACGGTCCCTCGGCGGTGAACAGGCGGCGGATGGTCACCGGCAACGAGGAAAGGTGGCGGCTCGCTTCGGGTACACAGCGGCGACAACGTTCCGGCGGCGGCGGGCAGTTATGGGCAGGTGGATGGGGCGCGGCTCCAACCGAGGAACACGATGGCGGCGTCAGCGAGAGGCAGCGAAGATCCACGCGGCGATGCGGCTCGGCTGGACTCGGCGGTGGCGGCGGCAGAGAAGCTTTCTCGCAGCTAGGGTGCTCTGAGGGGTCTAGGGCTGGGGTGACTGCGGCGGCGCACGGGGAGGAGGGCGGCGGTACTTATAGGGTTGCCAGGTGGGGGAATCCGAGGCGGACAGGGTGGCTACGGTGCCGGCGGACTCCGAGTCGATCTCGCGTTTGGGCTCAAAACCTAACCAATTCGCTCTGGATTTTGAGGGTATTGGCGGCGGGGATAGAGGGGAGGGTTTCCCCTCAACCGATTTGAGGAGATCACGTGAAGGGCAGCCGGATTTTGCGCGGGACGGCGGCGCTGGCTCGGGCTCGAATTCGGCCCAAGGAAGACGAAGACCCCGACAGGTGGGGTCCACCTGTCGGCAGGGAAAAGAAAACGAGAGGGCGAGTGGGCCGAGCTAGGCTGCGGGCGGGGAAAGGAGAGAGGAGGCGAGAGGTGGGCCGAATTCGGCCCATGGCCTCGGGGAAGATTTTAAAAACCTTTTTCCATTTATTAATTCACTGATTT
Source organism: Oryza meyeriana var. granulata (assembly GCA_003991445.1). Classification (NCBI taxonomy): domain Eukaryota; kingdom Viridiplantae; phylum Streptophyta; class Magnoliopsida; order Poales; family Poaceae; genus Oryza; species Oryza meyeriana. The sequence continues at coordinate 18,324 of RYFJ01001154.1, forward strand.
GGTTTTCTATTTAATAAAAATACTTCCATAGCTCAAATAATTCCCAGAAAAATCTAGGGGCTACAGGAATTCAAGAAGTATTTAATAAAATTTTCTCTGGCCCATTTTCATATTGAAATTTATTTGGGAGTTTTGTTAGCCACTTCTTTAAGCTTTTAATTAATTTCTAAAAAATTATATTTTCACAGGTATTATTTATTAAATTATTTTTAGGGTGTGACAAACCTACCCCTTAAACAGAATCTCGTCCCTGAGATTCGGAGGAACTAGCGAAGAGGTGCAGATGGGCAGACTTTAACTCCTCTTCTCGCTCCCAAGTAGCTTCATCCTCTGAATGATTGCTCCACTGAACTTTGCAAAAACGGGTCACTCGATTCCTGGTTCTCCTTTCACTGGTCTCTAAGATACAAACTGGTTTTTCCACATAGGTCAAATCCTCCTGGATTTCAATCTGTGCTAGATCAGCTTCCTCTGTAGGCACTCGAAGGCATTTTTTTAACTGCAAGACATGAAACACATCATGAATCCCTGCCATGGCCTGGGGTAACTCCAACTGGTATGCACCCTTGCGACTCAGAATCTTGTATGTTCCCACAAAACGTGGTGCCAACTTTCCCTTGATCTGAAACCGATGAACACCTCGTAGTGGCATGACTCGAAGATACACATAATCTCCTTCGTCAAAACTTAAATCCCTTTGGCGATTATCAGCATAACTCTTCTGACGGGATTATGCTACTCGTAGCCTTTCTTATATAATTTTTACCTTCTCCTCAGCTTCCCTCAAAGTGTCTGTTCCAAAAACTTGACATTCTCCCATTTGATCCCACAGGAGCGGGGTACGACACTTTCAAACGTATAATGCTTCATACGGAGCCATCTGAAGACTGGCTTGATAACTATTGTTGTAGAAAAACTCCGCATAAGGCAAACTCTTGTCCCAAGTCCCACCGAAATCTAGGGCACAAGCTCTTAGCATATCTTCTAGGATCTGATTAACACGTTCGGTCTAGCCGCCCATTTGCGGGTGATAAGCGGTACTGAAGTTTAAACAGGTACCCATCTTCTCCTGGAGTTTCTGCCAGAACTTTGAGGTGAACTGACTACCTGTGGGAGCCATGGGCCTCGGGTACCTCACTACAAGCACATGGGCCACTCGGATAGAGGATGGGCCAGATCATGTAATTAGAGATAAGATAGCACCCGGCAGGCTGTGCCTTGTACAATAAGGAAACATAGCCTTAGTCGGATAGGATTCTATCTCTAAGAAGGAAATCCCTTGGTCGTATTCGACTGGGATCCTTACCATGTACCCCTGTCCCCTAGTATGTAAAGGGAGGCAGGGCGCCCCATGAGGGCACACCAGATCATTGATCACAAAACCACCTCAGAGGAATAACACCTCAACTGGACGTAGGGTATTACCTCACATCGAGGGCCTGAACCAGTATAATTCTCTCGTGTTCCTCTGCAATCCACCGAATTCCAGGTCGCCGAGTAGCCCCATACTTACTTTGAGGTGAACTGACTACCTCTGTCGGATACGATCTTCTTAGGTACGCCATGTAAACACACTATTCGTGTCATGTATAATTTTGCTAACTTGCTGCCAGAGTAAGTAGTCTTGACTGCGATGAAGTGGACCACCTTGGTAAGCTTGTCGACCACTACCCAGATTGAATCATAACCTGAAGATGTCTTTGGAAATCCAGTGATAAAGTCCATCCCTATTTCTACCCATTTCCACTCAGGTACCTTCAATGGTTGCAACAACCCTACTGGCCTCTGATGTTCTGCCTTCACTCGTTGACATACATCACAGACTGCGACGTACTCAGCTATCTCTCGTCTCATACTGGCCCACCAAAACTTTTCTTTAAGATCTTGATACATCTTGGTGCTGCTAGGATGGATAGAATATGGAGTGTCGTGGGCCTCTTTCATGACAATATCTTTCAACTCTTTGTTATCTGGCACACATATTCGCTCTCCTAACCATACTGTTCCCTGTTCATCTTCAGAGAATCCACTGGCTTTTCCTCTTCTCATATTCTTCTTGATCTCTTAGATGTCACGATGATTGACTTGGGCATCTCTGACTTGGTCTATAAGCATGGGATGTGCCTCCAATGCTGCTACGAAGGCTTTCTTGACGATTCCCAAACTTAACCGCTCGAATTCTGCACATAACTCCCAAGGCAACCGTCATCCTTCGGAAGCATTGCAATAACTCTTTCTGCTAAGAGCATCTGCCACAACATTGGCCTTGCCAGGATGATAATGGATTCCAATATCATAATCCTTGATTAACTCCAACCATCTTCACTGACGAAGGTTCAAGTCTGGCTGGGTGAAGATATACTTCAAACTCTCATGATCCATGTACATCTCCGTACAATTACCCATAAGGTAATGATGCCATATCTTCAATGCATGAACTACTGCGGCCAATTCCAGATCATGGGTAGGGTAGTTTTTCTCATGTGGTCATAACTGGCGAGACGCGTAAGCGACCACTCTTCCGTCTTGCATCAAAACACATCCTAAACCTTGTCGGGATGCGTCACAGTAAACTTAGAAATCTTTCCTAGGATCAACCAAAGTCAACACCGGCGCGGATACCAGATGCTTCTTCAGTTCTTGGAAACTCTACTCACACTCAGACGACCATTGAAATTTAACATCCTTCTGGAGTAACCGAGTCATTGGTTTGGAAATCTTCGAGAAGTTCTCTATGAACCTGCGGTAATATCCCGCAAGACCAAGGAAACTCCGTATTTCTGAAGCTGTCTTGGGTTGTTTCCATTTGGTGACTGACTCCACATTGGCCGGGTCCCCTGCAACACCTCCAACAGAGAGGACATGACTAAGGAACTTCACTTCCAATAACCAAAAGTCACATTTACTGAACTTAGCGTATAGATGATGCTCTCGCAATTTCTCCAACACTAACCGAAGATGCTGCTCATGTTCTTCCTTATTCTTGGAGTAGACGAGGATGTCATCAAGGAAGACCACCACAAACTTATCCAAGTACTCCATAAACACCTTATTCATCAAGTTCATGAAGAAAGCTAGGGCGTTAGTGAGCCTGAAATATATGATCGTACACTCATACAGCCCATAGCGGGTGGTAAAAGCTATCTTAGGTATATCTTTCTCTCGGATCCTGAGTTGACGATATCCGGAACGGAGATCAATCTTGGAGAATACCGTAGCTCCTTCCAACTGGTCAAACAGATCATCAATCCTAGGCAACGGGTACTTATTCTTGATGGTGACGTCATTCAACTCTCGATAATCCACACACATCCATTGGGTATGATCCTTCTTCTCCACAAAGATAATTGGCGCTCCCCTTGGTGAGGTGCTCGGTTGAATGAATCCTTTCCATTCCAAATCTTCCACTTGCTTCTTTACTTATGCTAACTCATTGGCCGTCATTCGGTACGGTCTTTTGTGGATGGGGGCGGTTCCAGGTACCAGATCTATCCGAAACTCTATGTCTCTCTTGGGTGGCATGCCTGGCAGATCATCAGGAAACACATCCGGGTAGCCTCTCACCACCGGGATTTCTTCTAGGGTAGCCTGGTTGAGAATCACTTTCAGGGGTTTGACTGACAGGTTACGGAATATCACTTTCTGTCCCAGGTTACTAGTTAAAGTGACTTCCCGGTTTGCACAGTTTATCATTCCTTTATATTTAGTTAGCTAGTCCATCCCTAGGATGGCATCTAGATCTTTGGATTCTAACAGAATCAGGTTGGCTTGGAATGGGACCCCTTGGATATTGATGGTAACAGAAGGGCTAAAAAGGGTGGAAGGCATTTGATTCCCATGGGTGCATATCATCAATGGGTAAGCCAACTTTTCTACCCTTATCCCATTCTTTCCCACAAAATTCTCAGACAAGAATGAATGTGTAGCACCAGAATCGAAAAGTACTGTGGCAAGAACTAAGTTAACAGGAAACGTACCCAAGACCACATCTGGGGCGACTTCGGCTTCCTTGGTTGTGACATGATTGACCCAAGTCCTGGGTAGGTTGGAGTTGCTTTGTCCTGGCCCGGCTGGCCTGGGTCCCTGACGCTTTGGCTTCGGGCATTGATTAGAGAAATGCCCTAGCTCATTGCAGTTGTAGCATACCGAAGTCCTGCCTCCTTGCTCCTGCTTGACCGGTTGGTTCTGTGATGGTGCAACAACCGGACGAGGGGAAGGACGATTAGCCACTACACCACTGCCAGTGTTGTTGTTGTAGAATTGGTGTTGGGGATGGGGTGCAATCGGTGGTCCTCCTGGGCGAGTCTGAGAGGGTACTGCCATACGTGGCCTCTGGCTACTAGGCTGTTGTGCCCGCATGCTAGCAATCTTGCGCTTTTTCTGCTCCATCCGATTGTGTTTGTCTTCCTACCGGATGGTCTTGTCAACGAGCTTCTGAATATCTAAGTAGTCTCCTGAGATCAGTTGGACGGAGATTTCATCATTCAATTCATCCAAAAACTTCTCCTGTCGTTCAGCATCGGTGCTAACATCTTCCGGTGCATAACGGGCTAGACGATTAAACTCATAGAAGAACTCGGTCACCGACCTATTCCCTTGCTTTAGTGCTCGAAACTCCCGCTTCTTTAGGGCCACCACCCCTGCAGGAATGTGTGTTTTCTTAAAAGCTACCGAGAATTCGGCCTAAGTAATAGGCTGACCCTCTACTCTGTTAGCTCGGAAGTGGTCCCACCATTCCGATGCAGGGCCATGTAACTGATGTGAAGAAAATGAGACCTTCTCCTGGTCCGTGCATTGAAGAAGATCCAGCTTCTTCTCAATTACATGTAACCAATCACCTGCTTCCACTGGGTTGGTCGTACTAGAAAAAGTGGGAGGCCTCACTCGCAAGAACTCTGCGAGCTTGTTCTGGGGTGGAGGAGGCATCTGTTGTTGAGGCACCTGGTGCTGCTAGCTCTGCATGCGCTGGAACATCATATTCATAAGATGCGTTTGATTGGCAAGCACTTGTGCTATAGTGAGATTGTCATCCGGAGGCGGCGGTCCATTGGGTGCACCTCCCTGATTGTTGTTTGTTCTAGTGCTAGTGTCTTGACCACCTCCATTACGAGTATTCACTATCTGTAGGGATTAGAGTAGGCGAGAAACAGGAAAGAACCCTTAGGACAGGTGTTATTTATTTAAACTTCAACCTTTATTGATCTGAATTGAATGTTTAACATTTATGTTGCCTAAAACCCACACCACACCATAGGAAACACCTAACTTAAGCAGTTACATCACCACCCTCTGACATAAACTACCATCTAAACCCACACTCACAAGCATTACCTAAGCACACAACAGCTAACACAACGCTCTAGGGTGAACTACTACTAAGGTTCAACTTAACAAGGTGAAGGGCTTTGTCTTGCGTCAGAATTGTGCTCAGATTCCTCTTCATCCTCCTGGGTTTCACCCCACTCCACTTTAGAATGGGTACTAGTTCCACTGTCTCCTGACCTTTCCAAAGGAGTGCTAGCTTCTGACTCCTTCAGGTCCTCTTCCTCTGCATCATCAGCATAAGCCACGGGTGGAACTACTCTGAGTGGGACCTGCTCATTGTGCAAGCGGGTCCTAGATGCGAGCTGAATCTGAGGTGGTAGGCAAACTCTCTTCCTTGCAGTGGTGCGGATTTTGGCTCTTCCAGGGGGTGCTTCTCCTTTCGCCTGTGCCAACTCCCTCTTCAAACGATCCACTTGGTTTTGCAGTCTGCAAATCTTAGTATGGTTCTCGTTCTCCCGATCATGAGCTGCTATCATCACATCTGCATGAGCATTGTCCATGGCACTGAGCATCCTCACCAAGCGTTGCGTGGTGGCACGGTTCTCTGCCTCAGGGCATTGGTAATTGATGTACTCATCATTATGGGTCCTGAGCGGATGGTAGCGGTAAGCAGTATGCCTCAAGCGGACGGCGTAATGGTGGTGAAGTTCTCCAGTGGCCTCCAATGCCACTTCCTGACATGCGTGCTTGAAATCCCTTCCTCCGGCTCCAAAGATCATGGACGGGACTCCTTCACGATCACTTGAAATTGTCAACCGAACCCGACACTTCTCTTCAACTGGATTATGAGTGACTTGCCGATACTCAGGGGCTAGGTTGAATCCTATGGCAAATGCCATGTCTCGAAGCTCCTTGACGAATCCTCCAACTCCAAACAGATGCACGGGCTCACAATTCGACATCTATGGAATGTGACGAGAGGCAAAAATTTTGGTTAAATGAAACAAAATAGGTTTATGCATAAGTAAAATAGGAAGGGTAGTAAGGAAATTTAGAAATAGAGTGGGGAAAAAAAATAACTGGACATGTCTTTTTTAGCCAATCAAAAATTTTAGCAATGGGTTGGTTTTTTTTTTGAAGAGAAAGGGGAAAGAGCAATTCTACCAAAAATCTTAGAAGGCTTCTGTGGACACCCCGAAAGTGCATTATGGAGAGTAATTACTATGACAATGCTAAATATCTAGATGGATGGGATCTCAAATCAAAACCAAATAAGCGCAGTAACCATCCATCCTCATCGCAGCTTTGCCATAATATTTACCCATTCATAATACAAATCCAAAGCGCCGAATTCAGAAATAAGGAGATATTTAGAGAGTTGATTCACCAATCCGAAACGGCGAAGTGTGCCCGTCAAATCACACGAAGGTGGCGACCAAACACGATACACACTTCTAGGGACATGGTCTACGGTTGAATCAATATCATGCATCTCATCATTGCTAAATTCTTACTAATGTGTGACTAGCCCAGGAAAGCTCTAGTCTCACACGTTCATCTTAGCAATTGATAAACATCACAAGTACTCTAAAATATGGATAAAAGAGCAGCAGGGTTATATATATTACATAGAGGGTTCACACACCCTATTCATCTCAGAGTAGCACAAAAGATAGCAGCAGAAATATAAACATAAAGGATAAAACCAGTGGTGCCGTACCAAACCCCATAAGGTAACCGACTGGGGTAGAGCTTAACTCCAACTACACATTATCCTCGCCACCCTCGGCGGGATAATAGTAGATCACACCAACATCGTCGTTATCCTCACCTAAAAAATAAGCAGCATGAGTACGAATGGTACTCAGCTAGACTTACACAATATTAATAGTACAAAGGAGTAATGATGGTCTCTACATCAAGGAATATGGCTATGTTAATCTGGTTTTGCATAAAGCTAAGTTTATTGAGCAAAATAATAACTTGAAACTATAAGCATTTGCGAAAGAATAGCAACCTGAAATTTTATGACAGCAAGTAATATGTTCTGAAAAAGAGGTGAACATGAGCACAATCCCATGCTCTAACATCAACAATGGGCCACCATTGCCCAAATAAATATGCTACACAAGCATGCCATCTTTCATGACTAAAACCAAGTCATATTTAACACCAAAATCTCTCATATAAACCCATCCATCCATGACTATCCTAAGTCATGATATAACCACATAATCCCATAACCACATTTCCCAAGTTGGATGCTAACATAGACTGACTAACACATCAAGCGGTCATCCTGTAACTATTCGAATAGTTCTTACTCTGATCAGAGGTGTACATCTTTACCCACACGATGTGATAAAAGCCAAACGGCTACACTCTAGTTTGATCCGTACCCGTCGGTACCCATACTCTACACATTGAGTGCGGACTAGAGGTCACAACAAAACCTTTCCCACGCTTAGCTCCAACCACCTAAACCACGTCTGGGCCCCCGACGACTTAGCCACACACACGGTGACTAAGGCGGGCTCACCGTCGCAGGAGGCACCTCCGGCCAAAACCAGGCGCGCACGAGGCCTCCAAAGGAAAGATCATCCTCACGACTGACGGACGGGCGTAGATGGCCACAGCCTCCCGTGCTACTAAGTTAAGCTGTCCCATTCCCGGCGTGTGGAAGTACGTAGGGTGCTTGAATAGACGTCAACATGTTCGGTCCTTAACGACCCAGACGGAGCTACATGCATCGGGGAAACACCATCCCGTCATCGCCCTATCATCCGTCCAAGTCAAACATATTCTTAATTATAAATCAGAAGTTATTCTTTTCAGATTTTAACCCATCCATTCGTATTAAACTAGTTTTGAACCGATAGCTCCATCTATCGGATTTTTCTAAGTCTAGAATTAAGTATGGCTAAGCATTCGATAAAATAAAAATATCCCAAAGTCCTTAACCAGGGGTGACAAGGTAAAAACATGGAATCAACAACCAAGGAATGGAAATGCATACAAATGGGCCAATATTGACTCTACCCGTTTTCCCATTTTAAAAGAGACCGAAACATGCATATAGATATTGTTTTCGTAAACAAATCAATTTATTGAAGACATAGGTTCAATATGCTTAGATGCTTGCCTTGCTGTTGTACGAAGTCACACTCAACCTCAGGTTCGTGCTCCACATACTCCGAGTTGTTTGAATCTACCGACAAAAAGCGAATATGCAAATAAGAATCAATTAAATATATCTATGCAAAAATGATCAATTAATTATGAGATAAATACAATAGGTATTTAACATTTTAAACTGAATTTTAGTGAAAGAATCATTTCAAAATCTTTTACGGTTTATGAGTTACAAAAATAACAAGATAAAAAGGCTGAAAATGGCAGTTCTGAAATTATTTCTATTGTAACCTTAAGTTATTATATTTGACTGACATTTTCTATTAAGATTTCAAGAAGACATGTATTTTTATATAATAGATCATAGCCTCCTGGTTCCAACAAAACTTGGTTCACTGAAATTTGATTTAAAAAGATTTAGATATGAATTTCTCAAGTTTGTCAAAAAGAAGGGTTAGAAATTACTTAGGTCTATTTTGGGAGGTAGTTTTGTCAAAAACAATTTATCCACAGCAAAGGTTACAATTTTCTGAGTTAAACAAAAGTGGTTTCATATTTTTAGCAGTTAGGATGAATTTTCTAGAAATTTATAAACTTCTAGGTTATAAAGAGGTATATAATATATATTTCCATCTTTAGAGAAAAATCCTACACAGAATTTCTCACTTTTTATTTTACAACCTTAAAGAGAACATTTTTATGAATCCATAGAAATTTGGTTCACCTCAAAAGGAGTTATAAAGGATTTCCTAGAAATATTCCAAGTTCCTAGGCACAAAATAAGTTACTTTTGCTTCATATTATTTTATAGATATTTTTTGTACAGAAGTGTCATATTTTATTTGACAATATTAAAGTTTACAAATTTACAGAACTAACAAAATTGGTTTCACTCAAAAAGGAGTTAAAATGAAATAGTTATGGATTTTCAAAGTTTGGCCATTTTTCTATTGGAAAAATAAATCAGTTCATCCTTTTCTTTTCTTTTCTTATTTCCTCATCCCGGCCCACACGACAGTGAGACAGAGCAGAGGAGGCGTAGGCCGGCTGGAGGCGGTGAGCTTCTCGGCAGCGGTGACGGCGAACAGCGGCTCGGCTCGGGTGGCAGCCAACAGAAGAAAGACAGAGGAGACCAAGGCGAAGCTGTCGGTGGTGGTCTTGTGGCCGACGGTGGCCGGAGCTAGGCACAGCGGCGGCGCAGGCGGAGAGGCTTTTTGGGTCGACGAGGCAAATCGAGCTACGGTCGGTTTCTGGCCAAACCAAAGCATGCTTATGTGTCTAAGGGGTACCAGAAAGCTCACCGAGGGTTACGTTGGTCCAAGCGAAGCTGGAATAGCAACGGCGACGGCGAACACAGTCCGGCAGTGGCGAAAACCTTCGGGACCATGTCGTCGGCCTTCTCCCGGGGTACTGCGACGAAGCTAAGGTGCCGAATAGGTTAGAGATCTCTTAGAGATGGTGTCTATGCGAGGAATCGAATGGAGGCTAACCGGAGAGGACGAATCAATGGCGGCGGCGACTTGACCGGAGGGATTGAAGACGGCGTCGATCTCCCGGTACACGGCGTTGTAGTTCAATTGGTGCAGGCTAGAGTCTCCTGGGATCAAGGCGATGTTGGCGGCGAGGTGCTTCGGGCTGGGATTGCCGGAGCTCATCGGAACGGCAACAACCCGAGCGGCGGCGGTTCTGCAGGGCAGAGAGCAGGGACGGCGGTGGCATAGCAACTTCGACCAGCGAACCTAGGGCCACCGAGTACAAAAATGAAATGGTTAATACTTGTAGATCACGTTCTTGGAGTCGAGAAAGGATGGAGCTCACCAGAGCTAGCTCGGGCTCAATCGAACACCCTCGGCAGTGAGGAAGGTGAGTTTGCCACCGGTGATCCTTGAAGATTTTCTTGGTTTTCTCGGTGGGAACGTGGAGAGGAAGGGAGAGAGGTACTGCTGGTGAAGTTTGAGGCGAAATGGCCGAGGTCTCCAAGTGCTAAGCTGTCCAGGGTGCTCTATATACTGAGGGAGGAAGAAAGAGGAGGTGCTGACATGTTTGACATGCAGTGCTGAGTTGCTCCGGTTCTACAGTGCCCAGGGTGGGTCCCACTTGTAAGGAGGCATTGTTTTACACACATTTAGCTAGGTTGTGACTATGTTTAGTGGGTCCAAGTAGTGGAAACCTAGGAAGAAGAGAGGAGTGTGGGTAGAAACCTTGGTGCAGCACACTGTCCCAAGACTTGCAGAGGCTTACAGGTGGGCCAGGGTCTTGTGGGTCCCACTTGGAAGTGAAATAGAGAGAATCTCAAGGATTTGGCTAAGTCTAGGAAGCTGTGTTTGTGAGCTGTTTTGCACTGGAGATTTCACTGAGCTGCTGAGGGTTTCTGGGGTTGGAGAAATTTATGGTTGTAGGTGAATATATGCTCTACCAAACTGCCAAGTTTCAAAGCTAGAGGCCTTATATTTTTAATGTGGCAAAAAGATGAAACAGGCTTAGCAACACAGTTTTCTGCAGTTCAATTATTTCCTAGTGCCTTGCTCCTATCATTTTATGTAGTTTCTTTGAGAATTAAATTAAGCCAAATTTTCTGGTTGTAGGATACATTTTGGTACACATTTTGGTTGAAAGGCACTGCTTGAATAATTATTACTTTTATTTGGTGAAAATAAGAGCTAAGCAATTTATTTTAACTAGTCTTCTAGTTTTGCTGATTTGGAAGATTTTATTGGGGTGGCTATGGAAGTGATAAAATCATGTAAAATTTGCAGTGGATCAATTATGTGGGATAGTGTTTACAGGAATTTTTCCATGATTTTATGTGCAACCAATCATTTTTAGAAAACCCTTAGACTATACAAATGCATATGTCAAAGAAAAGGACCCTGGCTGAAATTTGTTGGAATATTTAATGGGTCCAAATTAATGAATTAAATTCTGGAAAAATTATATTAATTCATGATAAATAATCTAGTATTTGTATAAATCATCTCCCATATACACTTCTGTTCAATTTGATGCACTTTTTAGTAGTGTTTTGTTTTTGCCGATTTAGGGTTTAATTATTGAGGGTTTAAATATTGCAAATTTTATCTTGCAAGAAGTGACAATGCAAAATTTTAAATTGTGCACTCTAATGACAGTAGGGCATAACACTAATTACCTGAAATTAAATCTAGGGCTGTGACAGATTCTATGGGTTACCATTTGGCTGGTCCTAAAGTCAAGGAGGCTCTGATACCAACTTGTCACACCGGAATTTCCATCCAAAATTCCAAATGCTTACATGTATATTAAATCCTCGTCCAAAAATCAGCCGAGGTACACAATAACAAATTTGATAACAAAGTACAAATCTATATTAAATAAAGTGACGAATGTATAATTATTACAGAGGCAGATGGAACCTCTCAAGCAAATAAAAAGTCTAAAGAACTGAATTAACTAGTGATAGCGATGTCTCCATACTCCACAGGCAAACTTGACTTGAACCTAGCCTAATCCTCTAGATCCTCTCCTTCACTGTAATACTCTTCTTTTGATGATTTGATATTGCAAGATGAGTACATGGAATACTCAATAAGCCACACAGCAAATATACAAGTGCACAGGATAGCAAAGGATGGCATATAGGGCTAATTTGCATAAATAACATTTAAATAAACAGTTAGGAGAGAATTAAAACAATAAAGCAATTAAGCAGTATTAAATCAACACTGTACAGCCCACCTGGCTACACAAGCCCAAACCGTCCCAATCTGGATGTCTCATATCACATTTAAACATTAATTAATAAATGGGACTAATCACAAAAACATCATTCAGCTCACCCATGGCCACGGGTATGGCTATTCGAACAGTTTTACTCTGGCCAGAGGTATACAACTTTACCCACAAGACACAACCCCACAACATGTCACCATGCACCTTGGCACCATCACGATACCTCGGAAAGGAGTTGTGACAGGACTCTTCACATAACACGCCCAACAGAATGACCACCCACCAAGTCCCCAGTAGAGGTGGCCCAACCTCCAGGTTAGAGAAACTCTTGGCTCCCAAATAAATGGTCTTATTGACACTGTCATTGTGGATTTATTGACACCACCACCTATCAACTAAACACACCATGGTGTCTCCGGCTAGGACATGCTACACTACAGGTCCAGCCATTGCCCATGCTGGCTTGTGGTTGGTACAGTAAATGCTTCACAACAGTAGCTCGTGAACCGGTCCTTAACTGTCATGAGCACCACTAGCAACAAAACCAACCTGGCGCTCACAACCCACCATTCATTCATGTTTTAGTTGTCCATTAAGAATCAGCCTCACACGACCACCGTCGTTAACAGAACCATCATCATTTTATGTGAAGTCATATATAATTAACAACCGTCATGTGATTCTACAATTTCTACGCAGGGCTAAGCAACCTAGAATTACTCTAGCTAATCAATACTTTAGCTAGCTAGTCATATTAATCCCATTGGCTCAAAGGCAGGTTATCAAAACAACAGGCTATAAACAAGGATCAGGATTTCCCTTCCCGATGTCATTATAAAATAAATGCACCTTTGAATCAAAACAGAGATTTAAATCATAGGATCAATATGCTCAAAGGGTTGTGGATCTGTGTGACTTGCCTTACTGCTCTGCAAAGTCTTCCAAATCCTCCTCGGTGTAAACCGACTCTTTCGGAACGTCCGAAACTATAGGCAAATAACAAAACAAGCAAAAACAGTACATAAGCACATAGCAACAGCATATGTGGATATTTTTAATGGATAGATCCTGATTTTTAAAGAGTTTAGAGACTTGAACGACCTCAATCTGAGTTCATATAAATAAGTTATTATTTTTAGAAGTTTAAACAGATAAAAACTATTTACAGGCATTATTAAAGTATTAATGACACAATACTGAATTAATTTTGAAAAGGAAAAAGGGATTTATTGCGTCATCGAAGGTCGGTCCACCGTAGACCGAGTCCACGGGATCGGCTCATGGGTTTCGATAGCTGGGATGGATCGGATCTAGATCCGACGGCTCAGATTCATCCCGATGTCGACGCACGGATGCGTGACACTTGGCGCCGATCTAGCAGCCTCGGGGAATGGAGGGGTGACGCGGTGGCTGACGGGGTGATGACGTGGACGACCGACGACGGCAACGGCTTGGGCGGCGAGGCTTGCTGGCGATCCAGGGTACGGCGGCGGCTGTGGTTTGCGCCAAAAGAACGAGCTCGACGTGTTGAACCTACCACACGGTCCCTCGGCGGTGAACGGGCTGTGGATGGTCACCGGCGACAAGGACAGACGACGGTGAACGGGCGGCGGATGGTCACCTACGACAAGGACAGGCAGCGGCTCGCTTCAGGTACACAGTAGTGATGGCGTTCTGACGGCGGCGGGTGGTTATGGGCAGGTGGACGGGGCGTGGCTCCAACCGAGGAACACGATGGCAGCATCAGTGAGAGGCGGCGGTGATCCACGCGGTGACGCGGCTCGGCTGTACTCTGCGACGGCAGCAGCGGAGAAGCTTTCTCACGGCTAGGATGCTCCGAGGGGTCTACCGCTGGGGTGACTGCGACGGCACGTGGGGAGGAGGGCGCTGGTACTTATAGGTTGCCAGGTGGGGGAGTCCGAGGCGGACGGGGCGGCTACAGCAGCGACAAACCCAGGCGGCGGCGGACTCCGAGTCAATCTCGTGTTTGGGCTCAAAAACTAACCGATTCGCTCTGAATTTTGAGGGGATTGGCGGCGGGGATAGAGGGGAGGGTTTCCCCTCAACCGATTTGAGGAGATCACGTGAAGGGCGGCCAGATTTTGCGTGGGACGACGGTGCTGGCTCGGGCTCGAATTCAGCCCAAGGAAGACGAAGACCCCGACAGGTGGGGTCCACCTATCGGCGGGGAAAAGAAAAAGAGAGGGCAAGCGGGCCGAGCTGGGCTGCGGGCAGGGAAAGGAGAGAGGAGAGGAGAGGTGGGACGAATTCGGCCCATGGCCCCGGGGGAAGATTTTAAAAACCTTTTCTATTTATTAATTCACTGATTTGGTTTTCTATTTATTAAAAATATGTCCAAAGCTCAAATAATTCCTAGAAAAATCCAAGGGCTACAAGAATTCAAGAAGTATTTAATAAAATTTTCTTTGGCCCATTTTCATATTGAAATTTACTTGGGATTTTTGTTAGCCACTTCTTTAAGCTTTTAATTAATTTCTGAAAAATTATATTTTCACAGGTATTATTTATTAAATTATTTTTAGGGTGTGACACGCGGCGGCTGATGCCGTGCATTGCTCCACAGAGGTCGACGGTGACGACGACGGTGCAAGGCCACCAACGGCGCAAGGACACCAGGGCCCGAGCGGCGCACTGATGCCGCTCGGGTTCCGGTCAGATGCCATGGCGGCACGGCGCGTGCGGCGAGCTAATGCCGACGCGACCCCGACGGCGGGAGGTCTTCCTCCGGTAAGCCTAAACCCGGGGAAAAAGTTGATTCGGAATTTAGGGATTTTGGGTTCGAGATTTAGGGATTTTTCAAATTTGGGTTCTAAAATTTGGGGGGAAATAGGGATTTGAATGCTCGTTGATTCTCCTCCTTCTAATTTGCTACCCAGGCCCTAAAAATTGAATAAAATTTAAACTTGAACTTAAATTGCTTACGAGCAGCGCTAAGTATGAACCCTAATCCGAATAAAAACCGACTAATTAGACTAAAATTAGGGCTAAAAACATGAACCCGATCATCTAATGGCTATGCCGGATGATGGGATCAAGGGTTAAACATGTAGGCTCTGATACCAAATGTAGATTATGCAATCTACTAAAAATTTAAATGTTGAGCCTATCCTTGATCACCTAATGCAGAAATTAGGGTAACTAACCAGTATGTGACGAAGCCATCATGATTTGCTCGAGTTTCTTGGCGAAGTCCAGTGTGGATGTAGAGGACGAGGTTCCTCGAACCACACCAGCGTTCGTCGTAGATGTAGTAGTGGTATGGGTGAGGTAGCAGAGTCCCTCTAGTCGCCACCTACACTGCCCAGGGACGGCCCTTCTCGTCCCTTCCAGCGCTCTGAGGATCGGCTAGGGTTTTCGGGTTTTCAGGGAGAGAGGAACCGTGTGAGAGATCGTCATCTATCTCATGGGCCGGCTTCCCCTTTTAATTTTGCGCTGAGGAAATCGGGGGCTGCTCCAAAAGGAAGATTTTGGCGCGCTTTCGATCATCACGCATAGTTTAAATGGAAGGTGATAGAATCGCTGTGATCACGCATGCGCAAGGGTGGAACTTGCCATGTTGTGATCATCTCCTGATTTTCAAGCCGAGAGAATCAATTTTCCCAACACAAGATTCTTCCACCTTCGCATTATCCTCAAGCCCTTGCTCCTTCGGCACATTCTTACGATTGTGGTATTTTGAGGCGTCTTCCAACCTTGCTTAGGTCCTCAGAACCTGGCTTCGACGTGGCAAAAGAGGGCCTCAGGTCCTGCATGTTAGGAAGAATGGACATGGGCTTCAACCTTTTGCAAGACAGGAGAGATCCCTGCTCTGACAACTAGGATGTGTATCACAATTCAGTTTAATTATAATGAGCTGGGTTATACGGTGGGGTAGTTCCGACTCATCCAAGTGTATGCGACGAGGCATTAAGTACAATTTTAGATTTTGTTTCTTAATTTTTTTGCAACATGCTTGGGGTTTAATGTAAAATCATCGTGAAATTCTCCAATAAACCCCAACATTATATTATATTTTCTAGGGGAAAACACACGTACACCAAAAAAAACATTGGCCCATTATACCTCCAACTGGTTGTAAGTGGCTAGAATTAGGCTCAGCCCACATAAGAGCATTGAGGTCCAGCAATCTTAAGGGTGGCAGTTTCCTGCGCTATGGGGGCGGGTTTCGGGCTTCGGGGACCCGGCGGGTACCGGGGCCGATGTTGCCCAACCCCGGACCCGCCCCGCCCCGTTCCCAACCGCTCAAAATTCAAACTCGTCCCATCTTCCTCTCCACTTTCCACAGCACGCATATCCATCCATCCACGATCGCTGCCGCCGGAATCCGATAGGCTTCTGCGGCTGCCGCAGGAGATGGTTCTGCTCGACCGCTCGCCGGCGGCGGTGCCAGCGGCGGCCTCCTCCTCCAGCACCCTCCAGAGGTCGTCGCCTAGGGTTCTGCCGGAGGCGTCCTCGCCCTCCGATCCCATCCTCCCCTACCTCAGGTAAGGGCGCCTGTTCCTTCGATTTAGGTCCTATTGGAGTGTACTAGTGTGGGATTCCGCCGTAGTTGCGTGGAATGCTTGTGTCGTGTCCCAGGTTTCGGCTGAAGTTGTGGGCGTAGGCATCGTGCTGGGGTTCTGTCCGATCCTCTGAGTTCTGTCGTTAATTGGGCGTGTAGTTTAGATTGTGACACTCCACCTCTGCGATTCCTGTTCAATTGCTCAATGGCAGAGTGTGGTTGAAGTTGGACGCACGCGAATGTACGTGTTCCGGAAAAAAGAAAAGAGGAAAGGGTATGACGACCACTGTTTGGCAACAATGGAATCGCATTTTGAGGAGTCTATTGTGATTGGTCTCTCTTAATGTACAGTGTTGGGAAGGATTTAGTTTTGGAGCTGATTTGTTTTTGACAGCTAGACTGATTTTACTTGTGGAGGATTAGCTTGTTCGTGTGGAGAAGGTTCTCTTATTCCTTTATCAGTTCTTGAACTGTAATAGGCCCACTTTCTATGCTCCTTCTGTACTAATGTTCTGCTTTCGATATAAGCCACGGATAGGTCCTTTTGGTCTAAATTTGTGTATATATCTTATTTATATGCTGTTCCTACCTCTATTATGTCTGTTTTATAAGATAAATCTAATCTTTCGTACACATGTTGCTATTCATGCATAATTCATCTATATATCAGTATGATTAGTTTGTCCTGGTTAGGGCCCTAGTCCTGGTGCATGCATTCGCTTATGTTAGTTTCTGACTTGGTATTCAGGTCTATCAACAAGGCTATGGATGAGCTCAGGACAGGCTCAAAATTTGAAGCAGCAGCGCTTGATCGGCTCAAGACTTATGTAATGGAATGCATTGATAAGTATGGTGACGATTACCAGTACTCCACTGACCCCCGACTCCTCAAGATCTGGATCCTCTATGTAATTGATTGATTTTGAAGTTTCAATTCTTACCTTCAATTTTTTCTATCCTTTTGCTCATTTCCCCCCTGTTTTGTTCTGTGTTAGGCGGATGCAATCGGTGATTTTGATAAGGTGTATAAGCAGTTGGAGGAGAAAAGAATGTTTTTGGAGCATGCGCTGCTCTATGATGCCTATGCACTGTTTCTCTCTAGTAAGGGGAAAGTGCTGGATGCTGGTAAGGTGTATGAAGTCGGTATTTCCAGGTTAGTACAACTTGAAAATATTTTTTGTTCAAGTGAACTTTTCGGGCAGCAACAACCTGATGTTGTCAAATTTGCCGTGTGTATTTGATGGCAAATTATTTCTGTGGTACCAGAAAAGCTGAGCCACTTGATCAACTGAAGAAGATGCATACGATATTTCTGAAATACTTGGAGAAGATTGTAGAAGAAGCTGATGCCGATGCACAGGTATGGTAACAGTGTGGTGGAATGGACATTTTTCGAGTCCTTGATATATTAAGCCTCACACTTCTGTGTATCTGGTCAAATAATTCACATATTTCATATTCAATTGCATTTTTAGTAATCAGGAGATTGTGGCTGTGTTATAGATTTGTAGTAGTATTTTAGCCATGGTCACAAGGCTGACAGACTTGCGGCAGTAAGAACTGCTTTGATACTGTTTCTTATATGATATTTTTCTGTGGTGAAACATTTGTTTCCCCCAAAAAGATTAGCAAGCAATAGGATAATTGTCTTCCCATCTTCTGTGCTTGCGAATTGCGATACATTCTTTCACCAAGTCTAGTTTACATAATTTATTCATTTATTTGCACGTTTGCCTGTTGTGAACTGAATATTGCTTTGAGGCTAAACACAATGATATCTACTTTGTACTTGCTGATCTTTACTAGCTCGTACATCCGTAACATCTATTTCAATTAAAATACATGTCGATTTATTTTGCAATTTCATGGAAAAGGGTTTCTGTTCTGTCATTTCTGCAACTCTACTTTTCAAAAATTGCATGATTTTGGTTATTTAGAGTGGCTATTTCGTTACGCGTTTAGAGATATAGTTGATTTAGTTTAATCATAGTTGCATAGATTTAGTGTGGTGGTGAAGCCAGAACATAAATACAGGGGGCTATCAGCATAAGAGTACCATACCAAACAAAAATTTAATAATTTTATATGGTTAAATTCATAAATAATTAGAGAAAAATTCAGAAAAATGCAAAAGTAAAGAATAACCAGCATAGGTCGGGTTTGAGCGACATGATGTGCCATTGAAGGCTACACCCCTGCCCCTGCTTGAGTAGATTAATCATTACTAGATAAAGAAACATGTGATTTCTGTATGTTTTTAAAAAATAATTGTTGTATAACCCCCTTAGGGAGCGTTCGGTAGGAAGTGTTTGGGTGAAAGTTTTAGCACACGCAAAACGAGAAAAGCCATTAGTGTATGATTAATTAAGTTTTAATTTTTACAAACTTGAAAAATGGATTTATTTGATTTTTTAAAGCAATTTATATATAGAAAATTTTTGCAAAAAACGCACCGTTTAGCAGTTCGGGAAGCGTGCTCATGAAAAACGAGGGAGTTTTCTCCTGTTCTGCCGAACGCTACCTTAAGCTTGTGAAGTAATCTATGCAAATATTGTTATTTGTTTATTTTATTTTTCATTACTGGCCATTATTGTACCCAAGTTTTCCTTTTTTCATGCATATATTATATTTGCCTAATGCTCTTCTTCCTTGTGGATGATTAACCATACTAACTTCAATCATGTTTGTTACTGTCTGCTAGCCCAAACCATCGAAAATGCAAAAGAAGGAACCTATTTTGGTGGATCCATGGTCTGAGTCTACTATGAATAATTTATTGCAGAAAATTAATGTTGACCTGAAGAAGTTCACTGTAAGTTGCATTTACTCTATATGACTCTCCAGTGTTTAGCTTAGCTCTCATCTTGGACGGTTGCCCAAATCCTTGACAGGGCTATCATAAGAGCAACAAGGTTTATCCAGGAAAGGTGCCCTTAACTTCGTCTCAGAATGCTTTAAGAAACAAGGTCATTGAATTAGGTATAAACTATAACTTCTTGCTTGACAGTCTTCTACTAAAACTATAATCATTTTTGTAGTTTGGCTACTTCATGATCAATGCTATGTGAGTCACAATGAATACACAATGTTCCCCACAAAAAAGGAAGAAATATACCCTTTCTTATTTAGAAAGAACCCATTTATATCGATGATATGACAAAGTTTAATTACATATCCCTTTTGTTGCACCAAGGTGGCAGAAAGTACCAGATCAAAGGTTCTCCTGGTACTGGTGCTTTTGCGAAAGTATACAAAGCCAGTGTCGACGGTAATACAGAAGACCTGGTTGCTTTAAAGGTGAGTCTTGCTTCCATTTGTCTTACTGAAGCCTGCCTTTTTCAGTTGTTTCCTCTATTAAACTCTAGTGCCTGTTTGCAGATTCAAAAACCTCCATTTCCTTGGGAATTTTACATGTATCGCCAGCTTGATATGCGCATATCTGATATTGAGGTACAAAAATTATCTTTAAGAACATAACATTTGTAATTGTAAATTATGATTTACACTGCAAAACAATTGTACTTCCAGAGACCAAGCTTTGGCTACACTCATGAAGTGCATGTATACGCTGATGTCAGTGTGCTAGTTTGTAATTACCTGCCATATGGAAGTCTTCTGGTAAAATACTTCATGTATCAAAAATTTCTTAGAAAACATGATCAGGCAAAACTAGCATTTTATGCCTGGACTATCTATGCTATCCAGTGAATCTGTGTTTGATAAGACGCAAATCGTTTGCAGGATGTTATAAATTCCCATCTAGTACTTGAACGCCACATGGATGAAGTTCTATGCATGTATTACACAATAGAGATGCTGCGCATGTTGGAAACACTGCACAGCGTTGGCATAATCCATGGTGATTTCAAGCCTGACAATATGCTTGTTTGCTACCCAAGGTAAGTAGGTAACCAACTCAGCTTAGAACACTGGATGGAGCTTCCTCCCTCTTCCTCTGGTGTTCTTTAACTGAAATACGGGCAACACAAAAAACTATTTATCCAGTGACCACAGACATTTTACAAAAATCGACAGATTTATTCTAGTTGACATATTTGTGCACCCTGTCCATTTGCCCAGTGCCCATATTCTCTTGCTGTTTGTTTTGCAATGGACAGATCTTGTTATCATGTTTGATGATGTCTGTCCTGTAAATATTTTACTCCAAGCTTCACAACTGTCTACAAAATTTTAAAACACTAGATGCCATATTTAAATTGCATCTAATAACATAGTTTTCAATTAAAATATTTGAAATGGATGGTTATAACGAGCATGTTGGTAAGAGGTCAATTTGTTGGCCCCAGATGTTTGGTTTGGTGGGTGCAAAGATCCTTGCTGATTTACTACTGTTTTTATTACTTTATATGAGAGGTTATTGGAATCTGCTTGATGGCTCCATCCTCCATGTTTATGCTGAGATTAGGATCTTTTGGTTTTTTTTTGGTAATTTTTGTCGGGCATTTGATGCTATTAGCCTATTTTGACCAAAACTCAATTAGAACCCATCTAGCACATACATTTGTATTATTTCTAGAAAAAAGAAGAAAAGCAAACCTGATGTCTAGTGCCCGTTCCTTTTTGTTCTCCATCTCCAAGTCTTCATCAGCTCAATCCTTAGTCCTTGTCTCGACATGTAATTTTTGTTCATCCATGTCTTTGATTTTCATTTGGTGCTCTGTACAGTGGAGAGATCACAGACGAAACATTCAAAGGCGAGACAAGATCAGAGCGGAATCAGGTCAGCATCTCAATCCCAACACGCTGGGAAACTTGGTTAGAGGTCTTGGATCCCTCTCCTGATGCTTATGAGATTCCCATTCCAGGGGCTCTGCCTTGTTGACTGGGGCCGTGGCATCGATCTGAATCTTTTCCCAGCCGGCACGGAGTTCCACGGGGACTGCCGAACCTCCGGGTTCAGCTGCGTCGAGATGCAGGAAGAGAGAGCCTGGACGTTTCAGGTTTGTACTACCCTCCTCACTGAGCCATCTCTGAAAGCAACACTTGCCTGACGCAGCGAGTTTGTTGGTCGGTTGGTTTCTTCTCCTGCAGGCTGACATTTACGGCCTCTGCGTCATCGCGCACATGATGCTACATGGGACACAGATGAGCATCGAGAAGGTGCCCAGGCCCGGTGGAAGCTACATGTACCAGCCGAAATCGCCGTTCAAAAGGTGCTTGCTGGCTGCTGCCATTGCCAACTCCTCCATGCCTTCGTGTGGTGATGCCATGATCCACAGTAGTGTAAATAAAGCAAAGATTAGATGCATATGTAACAGGAGATGTTTCTGCCATTTGTCATTGACAGGTACTGGAACGTTGAGCTGTGGAAAAGCCTCTTTTCCACGCTGCTCAACACGACATCCAACGGCAGCGACGCGGCCGTCCTCCGGAGCCTACGGATGTCGTTCCAGGAGTACCTGTGCAGCAACCGGCAGCTCGTCGACAAGCTGAACCAGCAACTGGCCAAGCAGAAGACCTCCCTGTGCCTATCCTGATTTTCATCGCATTATTATTCCCGATTCCCTCGTGTTGCCTGTATATGTAAAGTATAGGATACCTTTCGTAACTTGGTAGTATACTTCTTCGTGCGTGCAGCGTAGTAATTAACGTACCATATGTCCACTTGAAACATCTATTTGGCCCAGATGGAATTGCCATGGCAGTATGTCACCGTGTTGCGTATAGTATCTTCTTCTCCAACCAGCAGGAACCTGCATCTGTCCACTACTAGGATTCTATCTTTTGCCGAGGGCAATTGATTCTTTTCCCTACAAGCTGTAGGCTATTTGGTTTCACGGTAGGCTTTGGTTACGATTCTAGCAGTGGTTTGTGATCGCCGAGTTTGGTACGGCGAGGGGAGTGAGATTCTGCTCACGAAATGGCCAGGTGTGACCAAACGGAAACAGACGGGAAGCTAGCTTAGCTGCTGTGTTACGACGAAGCAACGTACCACGTACGGCGCAGGAAGTCAAAGGGGGCTCGCGATGAGGCAGTGATGCTGTAAGCCTGTAATGGTGTGACTGCCTTGGCCAAAGGACCAGGCCAATTCCAGCCGTGCCTGGCCCGGCCGACCGTCGCTGGCTGTTCTGTTTGTGTGGTCGTGGAGGCCGGCCGGCGTTGTCTGGTCGGTCGGGCATCTTGACCCGTCGTCGTAGGAGGACGTAAGGGGAGCGTCACGCGCCGCCACTGTAAAATAGAGCTATTCTTAGAGTGAGTTTGAAGATGAGGGAAGAAGAAAAAGATGATGATTACGTAAAAGGAGGTAAGACATTAGCATATGATTAATTGAGTATTAGTTATTATAAACTTGAAAAATAGATTAATATGTTTTTAAAAATAACTTTTATATATAAAATTTTTTTAAAAAATACACCATTTAGCAGTTCGGAAAGCGTGCTTATGGAAAACGAGTAAGTTTTTACCCCTAAAGTGAAGATTCAAACGGTCCCTTAGTAGGAATGAAAACGGTCGAAGTGGTTGTTGGGTGTCGCTCGCTGCAGGCCCTGTGGACTGGTCGTGATTACTTTCTACTTCTCCCGTCCCTAAAAGACTGTTATTTTAAGCTAATAATATGTCCCACAGCGAGTGTTCTTTTAGAACAGGGTCCACTAGACCTCTTTAATATCACTTTATCGTTTTAACCATTAACCAATAGCACTCTCTCCTCCTTCTCGTTTTCTTTCTTTTTCTTTTTTATCTCCATATTAATTAAGTGCATAGTAGTCTTTTAACCTTATGCTTAATTTCTTTTTGACTAACTAAAACAACACTCTTTAGGGAACAAAATAGTACTAGAGGATACTTGCAGTGTTTGACGCCGTGTTCACAACTGCTTGCATTCCTCCCAAGGCTGCAGCCCATGATCATGAACGTGGCACTCAAATTCTTTTTGCACCTATGACGATAGGTTAAAAGGTTGGGAGAGAGTCCTGGAAGTTCATCCGAGGGCACATTGGCCCGCCACTTAGGATTCGTACTGTCATGGAGAGAGGATGTGGGGCCGGGTGGCTTGAGGGGGATCCTCGTGCCTTCTGCAAGGCATGGATGTCCTCGACAGAGAGCGCATGGAGGCACGGTTCGTGCGGTCCTCCTCCCCCTCTTCTTTCCTCCTTTCTCATCGTGTGGTGGAGAGGGCGACCGAAAAGAAGGAGCAATGGCTAGATCTAGAGAGACATACCCAGAGCAATGGTGACGGCGGCAAGAAAGACGATGGCGGCATCCCGCGAGCACAAATCTGGAGTTGAAGGGCTTCCGATCTAGCATTGCCGTGCGTGAATAAGCTGGAGCGGAAGGGCTCCCGATCCGTTGCTGTGAGGCTCGGGCTAGCCGCATCTGGCGGAAAGGCGCCCATCGGCGTTGACCCCTCGCGCTTCTTCTTCTTCCTCCGTGGCATCCTCTCCCCTTCCTTATCGGTGTCCTTTCCTCTACTGCGCATGGCCTGATCTACACCGTCTTCGAGGCCACCGGTTCGATCTGGACCGTGCTGAGGACTCCGGGGGAGTTCTTGCTATCGCGGAGCTCACTGGACCACGCCGCCTCGATCTGTCAACTGGGAGCTTGCCCGAGGCTGCCGCCGAGAAGAGAGGGGAGTGGCGGCATCGCCAGGGAGGCCGCCGCTGAGGAGAGAGGGGGAGAGGGTGTTGAGAGGACACGCCTGTGCCGGCGGAGAGAGACAGAGATCAGGAGATGTTGAGGGGAAAGGTTGGGGGTGATATTTATATTTGTTTCTAGTTTTTGGGGGGACATAGTGTAAAATTTTGGGCTTCGTTGTAAATTGAAGAAAAAAGGAACTAAAATAGAAAATATTAGGGGCTGAAATAAAAAATTAAAATCAACAGTTAAGCTACATGCACCATGGGAGGAGTACCCTTTTTAGAGCATGCCCAAGAGATGTCCAATACTACTTCCATTTCTAAATTTTTAGAGTTTTGTAGAAAAGGTGGATCCAACAGACCTCTAATCTAGATCCCAAAAATAAGAAACCCCAATCCTATTATTCTCGCTCTCTATAAGTCGCGGAGACCACTGGCTCCCAATCCGCCAATCCCAAGCAATTCGTGCGTTGCCGAAATGTCCCCGCCATCGCGAGCTCGTCCGCCACCGCCTCGATTCGTGTCGCTACCTACCACTAGGATCCTCCCGTACCTTATTCTCCAACCGCCCTTGCTGCTACTAACCATCCCCGCCGTTGCAAGCTCGTCCACCGCTGCCTCGATTCACATCGCCAGCGGACCTCGATTCATGCCGCCAGCCACTAGGATCCTCCCATACCCTCTTCTCCAGCCGCCCTTGCTGCCACCTACCATGGGCGCCAAAGCCGCCTTGTCGCGGCCACCGCGATCCTCGTTGTGCAGAGGAGGAAGAAAAGAGGAAAGAACGAGCTGCGTGGCTGTGCACAGGGGAAGAAAAGAGGAAAGAAAGAGAGACCAATAGGTGGGCCCACCTGTTAGGTCACTATATTGGAGGGAGGGAAACGGTTGGTAATTTTCCAGGTAGTCCTACTTTTCTTTATAAGGAGTCATATTTATCTAATCTGTTAGAGGGGAGGATGTCTTAGGATCTTAAATCTTGATAAGAAATCCCTTAGTAATGCTCTTAGTGAGTGGTCTTAGTCTATGTGACTCTTGAGATCACTTAATTTAAGTGGTTGCATTGTGAGTGTCCTCTTGACTTCTGGCTATGTACGTACGTGGTTGCTAGATCTGGTTGGCCGCCTCTTGCTTTTCTGGGCTCGTGGATAACTGTTACTAATATGGGCCCAGCTACCGATCGGAGTTCTATCATAAGAAGCCTCTCAACTTCCATAGCCGTACACGGCTATACTCCAAATACCGACCTCTGACAACGTCACAGAAACGTAGTCGTCACACTGCTACATACACAGCGACCGACCGAGCCAACCAACCTTCCACCAACCCACCCATGCATCGCACGTCCGGCGCCCCACGCCAACGCAGTCACTCAGGCAGAGCAGCCTGCAGCCGGCCGCCCCCAGCGCCGCGTGCACCGAAGGTCCGGCTGCCTCCCGTGAGCCGTGCACGCTGATCGATCGATCGATCTGCGTGCGCGCGCTGCAGTGCAGATGCAAAGGCAAAGGCAGAGGCAGAGCCCGGCCGATCGATCACATGGCCAGCACGGGTCCCCTGTAGCCAATGCAAGCCACCCCATCCACATGTCGTTGACGGGATGACGGCATGGCTGCCCCGCCGATCGGTGCAGCGCATGGCGATCGAGATCCCGTACGGGTTGGTTGGTTGGTTGGTGGCTGCGCGCGTCGCAGGATGGCTGCAGGGGCGGGGCGACCACGCACACGCACTGTGCGCGGCCGCCTGCTGTACGTTAGTCGTCGCCGCGTGCGTGGATCGATCGGCGCGGCGCGGTTTCGGCCGCCGTTGGTTGGGGGTTATCTGGTTGGTTGTATCGATGGTCCCTGGGTTGTACGGGTTGGGTCGTTGGAGTTAGCTGGGCTTGCTGCTGTTGTCGCCATGCACGCTTGCTAGCTACTACTACTATTAGCTGTGGTCACCATGGGTGTATTGTGCAGCAAGTAGTTGAGGGCGATCTGAGTAGGGAGTACGGATCGATGTAACACTTACGCGGGGTAATAATTAACAGGAGGAACCAAATCGTAGCCACGTCACGATGTTTTAACACACTAGAGATAGTGTACAATATAAGGGGAAACGCGTACGTACAGTATTGCGGGAGTGATAACCGTAATTTCTTCTTACGGATTTTCCGCTAATAGATTCTGAACCGTCTGATTGATATCGCCACTAATTTATATCAATCCTCAAGTCTACATGCACGTACATGAGCAGAGACGAATTTAGAAAAAAATTGACCGGATGTCTCAAAAAAAATCAATATAACCAACGTATGTCTTATACTCTAATTATCAAGTAAATTGTATTTAATTGTAGAGTTCAGATGCCTTATAATTCAGGCTAAGTGATGTCCCATATATATATATATATATATATATATATATACCTAAGCTACATTCACCCCTGTACGTGAGTGAATGAGCTCACGATCGATTGACCTTCTACAATCTCCATGCCAAGTAGCAAAACACATCGATCAACCGCGCACTGTCGACAGCCGTAGACGGCACGCGTCCTTGTCGGGCTCGATCGACCATAACTAAGCCAACGTCGATAATGCTCGTTTCATAGAGAAATGAAAAACGAGAGACAAAGAAGGTCGACCGTCAAAATAGGTTGACCTAGCTCAAACCTTATCCTCCTATAGGGATGGATCGTCATGCTTCCATATAATCATACGATAAATCCTCAAACATGCATTGGTACTCTACGCATACAACTACTACTATAGCAGGCCAACACCGATGTTTTACGTAAGACAATCTTACGCTTTTTAACCATTCAGGCCCACTGTCAGCCTCAACATACCTTCCTCCACCCACAAAACTATACTCATCCATCCTATTCCGACCTCACTAACCACCACACTAGTACGTTCACGTGCACCGGCCTCTCAATTAATCCCAGGAAATTACAAGAAAAACAAGCATTTTCTTTTACCAATACGGCGCTCGTCGCTCATCGGCCGCGGCGCGGGCAGACAGATTTTGATCCCTCCCGGCGCGCGGTTGGACAGTTCGAGGGTGTGGCCGCCTGTCAGTTTTTGCTGTTACGCTCGGGCCTGCCCGGTAGCAACGCACAATTGCACATGCAACTGCCCTGCACAGTGCCTGCCTTGCATGCCAGCTTAGCTACTACATCGAATCGTTTCGCGAGGCATCAGCCAGTTACAATTGTTGGAAAACTGGTGGCCACGAAGGCCTGGTCCGGTTATTCACTAATGGGTTCATCACTAAATAAGAAAAGCACATATGGTTTTGGCTATAAATAAAGAGATTAATTGAATCCATGTCATTGCAAATATGCTATAGTGAAAAAATGCTATTACTATTCACGAAACCTTCTGCATGGCACTGAAATTTTATAAAATTTGAACCGTGCCATTGTCGTCAACATTTCTGTCAGCACCTCCACCATCGAGTAGAAAATATCGAAATTGCCCTTTCTCCTCTATTTTTCTTCTCTAGCTCCGGTGGTGGGGGCATGAAAGAGGCGAGGAGGGCAGGTGGTGGTCGGGGGAGGAGGAGCACATCCGGCCGACGACGATGTGGGGCGGCATGGTCAGCGGCGGCACCCTGCGATCTGCGCAATGGAAATGGAAGCAAATTTGGGTGTTAAACTGGCCTCCTGGTCATCCCGCGGATCAGCACCTCTCGCTTCGACGATGAGGACCACCACGGCCCCAGCGATGGCAGTGGCGTCTGCAAGAAGCCGATGGCGATGACGACAGAGAGGGATGGGAGGAGATGATGCTCCGGCTTGGCGCAGGGCCACCGCTGCCTCCCCCTCCTCTGGCGAGCTCCGTCTCGGTGCCCCATAGATGCCGCTCTACCCGCCTCTAGTGAGCTCAACCATAGAGCGGCGCCTCTGCCACCGCCGTTGCCTCCTCCTCCTCTGGCAAGCTCCGTCTCAGCGCCCCGTAGATGCCGCCCTCCTCGCCTCTGGCGAGCTCGACCATAGAGCAACACCTCCGCCACTGCCGCCTCCTCCTTCTTCAGCGAGCTCCATCTTGGCGCCCCCATAGCTGCCACTTTCCTCACCTCCAGCGAGCTCGGCCATGGAGCGGTGCCTCTAGCACCGCCGCCTCCCCCTCCTCCAGTGAGCTCCGTCTCAGTGCTCCCGTAGGTACCGCTCTCCCCGTCTCCGGTGAGCTCGGCCATGGTGCGTCGCCTCCGTCACCGCCACCTCCTTCTCCGGAGGTGGAGCAGTGATGGATGGAATAGGGTTAGGGGAGAATATGCCAAAAAACTTAACGGCAATGGCACAGTTTGAATTTTACAAAATTTCAGTGGCACGCAACAGGTTTCATGAATAGTAATAGCATTTTTTTCAATACGGCAAATTTGCAATGGCATGGATCCAGTTAACCCTAAATTGAGAGGTGGAGAAAGCTTTGTACAGTAGTTAGAAAAAGAGAATGAATGAGAATATCGTCTCCTCCTGCATATATATGTGTCTCCCCTTTTGTTCCCAGTATACGACCTCTTTGGACTACGCACGTAGCACTGGGGTTATATAACACATTATCAGCACGAAGACTCTACTGGGAGACCAAGGAAAAAGGAGGTAAAGAATTCATGGATCCGTTTTGCATCTCGTTGAAAGAATCGCAAAAATGATTTAGTCTCTTCCTCGTGATGTTTTTGCTATTCCCGATGAAATCCGCCACTGTCGACTTGGAGTCGCCGGCGAAAGCCGATTGGCAGGTTTTTTAGGCAACAAACCAACGGCGCCAGCGAAGGTCGTGGGATCGACACACCATCAAAGGCCACAGGATCGTCGAGCCGCTACCCACGCCGGGGCATGCCGCATGAGCCGCCATCTGTGCCTCTATGCTGGTCGCACCCCATCCTCTGGCCGTCTGACATGCATCACTAGCGGAGTCAATGGGGAAGAGAAATGGAAAGAAAGAGAAAAGAAAGAAAGAAGGAGAAGAGAGGAAAGAGGAAAGAGAAAAGAATGAAAAGGATCAAGCACGAGCAGGAATAGAGGGCTAGTTGGCCTGCTCTCTCTCCGTCGGTGTGTCTCCAAGGCGATAAGCGAGGGGGGGGGGGGTTTAGGTTCATCGGATATATTTTGTAATCGGGTTCATCCCATAGTAGTTTTTTTTTTCTTTTCTTTACTTGTACAGCCCGAAGGAGTTGCCGATGTCCGCCTCCTTCGTCTTTGTGGAGGTCAACCATGGAGGGTCACAAGTGAAGTTTGCTCCGGCATTTGTTGTTACCATGGAGGCCATCGGGTTCACCCTTGACGCCCACTGCAATGAGTGCAGCGGTTTTGCCCCAAATGTGAGTTTCCTTCTCCATATGCAAGTTGAAGAGGCAGTACCGGCCATCAGGTTCTTCTCCAGCGAGCTTCTGCTTCCGCACCGGTCTCCTTCCTTGTTTCCGATGGTGACTTCAAAGGTGCGGCTGAGATTTTACTCGTTTATCAAAGTTGCGTTAACCTCCAACTTTGGGAGGCCCCTTCTGGGTTCACAACCTGGCGTTATCTCCTGCAACTAGACTAGATTTCTTCATCCTCACCACCATCGACTACATCACCTGGATCATCGGAGCAGCTACAGATGCAATATCAAGGACACTGGCTTATGATGTAATTTGCCCATCCACAAGGGGCATATGTGCAAAACTTGCGGTACTCTTTCACAGCTCTTAACAAATCTATTCATGAAGTTGTTTGTCTCAGTAGTCTTCAAAAAAGAAAAGAAGGAAAAGATAGAAAAAAAAAAAGGAAAGGCGGGCAGGCATGAGGGTTATTTTGCAGAAAATCCCTCGGAGTTTTGGGAAATTAGTGAAACTCTAAAATTTTGGTAACAAAACCCCTAAATAAGTAGAAAAACCCTAAAATCTTGCATAAAAGGATCTCCGGAACCTGAATTTTGCATTTGTTTCTTCATCCAGGTAACATTGCATTTTGGTATTTATTTATTGTATTACCAATTTTAATTGCCTATATGCATTTAATTATCCGTACATGGCAGTAAATTATAGAATTGCATAGAACATATATTGGAAATGTTGCGGGAATTTTTGTATACCATCATATTGCAACACTGGTACATTTTACCTAAATTTAATTTGTGCATATTTTGAAAAATTAAAGATGACTGACATCATGAGCTAGAAGTTCGTTGAACCTAGAATTTGTCTGACATGGGAATGAAATATTGAGATTGTATTAGAGCAAGAAACTCTAAGCCACAATTAAATCAAGCATGCTCTATTCATTAACTTGATGAGATTGATGAAGTACTTTGATCTATCGTTAATATCTCTACATTACTTTCATGAATGAGTATGTTAGATGGATGAGAGCATTGATTGCATGAAAGAAGCAGTTAGAAAGATTATGGTACACATCCAACTCTCGTAGAGTAAGAATGTGTATATTTCGACTATAGGTCACTAACGAAAAGACCATTAGAGAAACTGTGGAAATTCTTGATGATCCACCTGAACGTGACGTACATCGCACACAAGTATCACCAGATAGTATACAAGTATGCCAAACTGATTGATAATGGGAATCGCGTAACGTTCATAATGATGATCATTATAAGAACATCAATTCCCCATCCACCTAGCAAAATATTGGTAGTTATCAACGCGAGAAGCTAGATGGTGTAAGTACCTCACTGAAAGAAGAGGAAAATAACGAGAAGAATCATAGGTCACAGTGAACAAACAAAAACCTTACGCTCACAGGAAGAGCAAAAGGTCAATCCTAATAGCACACCCATCATGAAATGGGTGGGGGGACTCCTAGAATTTTTTTTGAATAGCTGTTGATATAGAACCTCTTGTGCTAAAAAGGATTATGTCAGAACAATAGAAAAGGAATTTCCATTACTGTTGAGCAAGAAGCTCGCAGTGAAGCTAATTGAATCCGAGGTAACGGGATACTTCATTGAGTCAGTCTAGCTTCCGTGTTTTTGTCATCATTTATTTGTTGCAATTTTTGAAGAAATATTGAATTGAATAAATGGTTCTCGATTCTGGAGAGCACACACACCTTTCCTTGCAATAAATAATTATTTCCAATATATAATAGCATGATTAAAGCATCTACTATTATGTTGCCAATTTCTTGTCATGAGCATTATGCTTTAAATATTAGAATTATGTAGCACCCAAATAAAAGGAAATAATAATCTAGGGTCGGTACAACCAAACATACCACCTTGAGAGAAAGAGGCATTTTTCAGATGAAATAAGACTGGAAATATTATGACTACTACTAGAAACAACAACTGAATTTGTTAGCCTAGAATGTGCCATAGTCATATTGCCCATGGAATAATTTTCCAAGAAGCAATATTGTACCGTGAACCCCTTTGATCTCTCTTAACCGTGAAATTATTTGGGATATACTACTTTAAGAATGTAAACTCCCCTTTTAGCAATGCAAATTTGGCACTTTGGTCTTAGAATTATGAGAATAAAATAGCAACTTATCTAGTCATAGCATATATGTGAAATAATTTGCCTGAATCATGAATATTTGTGTGCCGGCATGTACCATTGGGAAATTAACTTATAAGCCGCATATCATGAAGATATAACCCTGGCATTCCTAAACCGTTTTGCGGGGAAATTTTGTGACCTTACATAGCCCTCGTAAGGATTATTCTAGCAATATATGAAGCTCATAAGACGCGCTCCTAAAATAGCGCATGCACATCTAGCGTCTATTCAACACCAATCATCTTGAGAAGTCCGTGAGAAAGGACAATGCTAGAATAGCATTTGATGATTGGTACATTGGCATAGCATAATAAGAAGAGCATCGAGTAACCAATAATCACTTGAATGGACTATGTAGAAACCATGAATTAGAAGATTTGCTACATCTATATACCCGCCATATGAATAGGCATGCAGTCCTAAAAGCAACGGATTCTCAAAGAAAATTCAGACTATTGGTATATATAACATCCACTCCACAATGCAACTAGTGTTATTGAATTCCCTTGTTTCACTTGCATATCCCACCATCATAATGAAATGCAAAGACTCTCTCTGAAAGTCAGAAAGTTTGAACGGAGATGTGTATGTAGCCTAAATTCATCGACTAAATAAGAATTATTTCTAGTCATTTAAGGGAGAGAATGAACCCTTAGATGATAGATGTCAGAAAATATGGTAGAAAGAAGGGATTAATGCATGTTACTTCGTACTAGTGAATGCAAACTAAGCACTAGAAGTAATTTTGTGATTTTTGGAGAGCATGACTAAGTTGCATTTACCTAAATGTAATGCACCGGAGGTCGGCGAGCTTGAACAGCTCAGCCGTAGTCTGGACGTCGCGGGTGCCCATCTTTTCGAGCATGCGCCTGTCACGCACACCCGAGCGAAAGGCATGGATGACCACGTGAGGAGCGATGTGGGAGATGGTATTGCGAACCTGGCTGAAGCGCTGTAGGAAGTGCCTCAGCGTCTCATCCCTACCCTGACGTAGGGCATGGAGGTCCGCCTCGGTCCCAGGGCGCGGAAAGGTGCCTTGGAAGTTGGCCACGAACTGGTGGCAGAGGTCCTCCCACGAGTAGACTGATCCCTCGGGGAGGTTCATCATCCAAGAGCGCGCCTGGGCCTTGAGAGCGACGGGGAAGTAGTTCGCCATCGCTCGATCATCGCTACCGGCCGCCAGGATGGCAGTAGTGTATATTTGCAGGAACTTCGTGGGATCCACGGAGCCGTCATACTTCTCCGGCAAGCTGGGCCGGAACCTGGCCGGCCAGCGGACCTGCCGGAGGCCTGGGGAGAGCGCCAGGCAACCCGAGCCGTACAGAGCAGGCTCGGGTAACAGATGACGGTTTCCCGTCAGTAGGTTGGAGCTGGAGGCCTGGACCTCGGAACGCGTGGCGGCGTCCGCCCCCGCTCGCGCTATCGCTCCATAGTGACCCGGGCGTCCTCGTCGGACCGCCCCCGGTTCAGCCGGTCACGGAGGTCGCTGTGGCCGCTGTTTGTCGGTGGCGTGGCGCGTGGCGCCGTGCTCCGGGCCCTGCTTTGACTTGGGGCGGGGGGCCGGCCCGCGCTAGACGTCGCGTGGTCGGCACTCCTGGCCCCTGCGCTGCTGTGGGCAGCGACCTGGCGATGGGCCGCGCCTACGAGGTCGGTAACTTCGTTGAGCCAGCGCCTCTCCCGGCCCCCGCCCCCGTTAAATGCCGGGGGGTGGCACAGGAGGGCTTCCGCCGCCAGGAGAGCTCCCTGTGGTGACGCTGGCTGGAAGTCGAGGTTGCGGCGCGCCGTGGAGCGGCGCCTCCGCTCGCGCCTCAAGGAGGAGGCCGTGGCAGACCCGGCGGGGCACTTGCCGGTTCCTTCCGAGAGAGAAAGGGCCGACGCCGCACTGCCAGGCCACCGAGGAGCGAGCTCAGCCCGCCTGGTTCGCGCGGCGTGTCTCCTGGAAGACGGGGAGCGCAGTGGGCTTACCACCGGGCTAACGCCACCCTGCGGGGTGAAGTCACCGGACTCCTCGTTAGAGTCCCGCGGACGGTGGCCTCCTGCCATGGAGTGCGCCAGTGTTGGGGACTCCGGCGTACCACCTGAAAAGGAAACTACCCCTACCTGGCGCGCCAGCTGTCGAAGGATGAAACTCCGACGGCGGGAAGTCAGGAGACCCCCCTTTTAGATTCGGCCAGGGGAGTAGTTCTCAGGCGAAGTCGGAGTCAGCGTGTATCAGCGGAAGACGAGAGGAAGAGGGGTTCGGACCGTCCGAACCAGGATCGGACCGTCCGAACCGTGACGATCGCGCGGGGAGCCGGGGAAGACGATGAACCGAGGCGCACAGAGGAGGCAGGAGGATTTATACAGGTTCGGGCCGCACGGAGGCGTAAAACCCTACTCCTGTGTGTGTGTTGGGCTATGAGGTGGATGAATGTGGTATGGTGTTTACAAGGAGAACTCCGAGAGCTCGGAAGCTCA
Organism: Oryza meyeriana var. granulata; assembly: GCA_003991445.1. NCBI lineage: Eukaryota > Viridiplantae > Streptophyta > Magnoliopsida > Poales > Poaceae > Oryza > Oryza meyeriana. The sequence continues at coordinate 52,484 of RYFJ01001154.1, forward strand.
CCGGGAACCCGGAGGTGCTTCGGCCGCTCTACCAGCGGTCGGACTCGAGGAAGAAGAAGGAGATCTCTGTTGTCTAAGGCCGGAGCTGACTATGGCTTAACCTGAGCTTCCGCTGCCCCCTTGCCTGTGGCTTGGTCCTCCTTTTATAGAGCAAGGGGATTCCACAGTGCCAGGCATACGTGGCGAGAGAGATTTTCCGGTGACTTCTCCTGTGCTCCCGTCCGCCTGCGACGCCCATGCCAGAGAGTTGTCCAGTCGCCGCCTGGCTTTGCTGCTGCGGGCGGCTGTACAGAGCATGTCTGGTCATCTCGCCGCCTGGCTGCTGCAGGCGGCTGTCTGGTCGGTTTCTTGTCAGGCGATCAGATCATGGAGATGCTGTCGGGAGACAGGCGGGAGGCGTCCTGTCACCTCACCATCAATGCGAATATTTGGGGAGCTGGTCAACCGAGTTCTTCGGGTGGATCGGCCCCTGGAGCCGTGGCGATCAGCACCTGAGATCGAGCCGGTCAGCCTCGGGAACGGGCATCGGCATCCGGGACCGGGGGATCGGCACCCGGGACCGGGGTATCGGTGCCCGGGCCCAGAAGCGGAGCCGCTGGAGACGGCGCCCCGGGGACGAGCCCGGGGCCGATGGAGAGATGACCCCCGGGGAACTGACGTGGCCGATGACCCACGCGTCCCCAGGGCATGTGGGACCCCCTGTCCCATTTCACCGATAGTGGCCCCTGGCCCTGTTGCTCGGCCGGGATCAGCCCCGGGCAGGAACGGGGCCACGTCTTGAAGAAAAGAGGGGATGCTGGGTCCGCATGGTTCATCTTGAGCTAGTGGAGCTTGATGACTTGTTGATTTAGATGGGATACGTGCCCGGGACCCGGGCGTCGCCACCGAGTCCTTCGTGGCAACCCGCTGGCTGGAGATCGCGGCAGCAGAGGGGTGTGTCGTCCAATCGAAGGGCGCCACTGAGTCTGCCGCCGACAAGACCTCCCGCGCCTGGGTCCGAGATGGAGGCGCGGGAGAAGGAAACACTTTCCCGGGAGGGAAGCGTTCGGGCCTAAGGGGCCGGGCTCGTGTCTCGGGGGGTGTGAATTCGCCGCGCACGAAGAAGTCGCGGAGGTTCGCGAGGAGGCGCGGGAGGCCGTGGCCGAGTCCGCCGCCCCGGGGGCAGGGTTCCTCGACTGCGGCGAGCATCTGGTGGAGCCGATGTCGACGAAGAGCTCGAGGAAGCCGCTGGTTCCCTTCTGGCGCCATCCGCGGCCGTCTTCGGGGCCCGGGGGCCCTCCATGCCCCCTAGCGCTGACCTTCTGGCGCCATCCGGGGTTCGGTGCGAAGTACACCGGTGACCTCCCCTCGTGCGACGACATCTCCGGGCCTCACTTGTGCTTGCGCCCCGGTTTTGCCTGTCTAGTTCAAGAGAGGTATTTGTACAGATATATGATGACGTTTATATTTTTGTACCTTTGTTTATGGTGTTGTTCCGAGAATGGAGCTCGGACTCGCTTCCCTCGCGAGCCCGAGTCCGGCATGTGGTCGGGACCCAGGGGCCCCGGTTGTCATGCGGATGTGTGTCCGGGACCCGGGGGCCCCGGACTGAAATACGGTTTTGATATAAGCCGGGTTCCGGGGGCCCGGGCTTGAATATGGAATGTGAGACGACCTTCCGGAAGCATTCTCGCCGGGGCGGTGCTATCCGGGCTATCGCGCCCTATTCCGGGTGTCGCGTTCCTAGGTTTGCACTTGCCTTGGCGAGGCCGCCCTGGTTCGGCACCCTGGTATCGGGCCCGGGGCGCGGATTCGGGAATCCGTGCCTCGGCTCAAATATGTGCCCGGGACCCAGGGGGCCCCGAACTGAATAAGGGATGTGAGACGACCTTCCAGACGCATTCTCGTCGGGGCGGTGCTGTCCGGGCTATCGCGCCCTATTCTGGGTGTCGCGTTCCTAGACTTGCACTCGCCTTGGCGAGGCCGTCCTGGTTCGGCACCTCGGTGTCGGGCCCGGGGCACGGATTCGGGAATCTGTGCCTCGGCTCAAACATGCACCCGGGACCCAGGGGGCCCCGGACTGTAATGCGGTTTTGACGTGGTCGACATACGCCCTCGCACGGGGGCCCCGGCTAAGGATTATGGACCACGTCGAGACAACTTCCCAGGACCTGCCCTTGCCGAGGTGATGCTGTCCGGGTACTCGCGCCCTGTGAGGGTCATTCCGGGTGCCACGTTCCTAGGCGCGCACTCGCCTTGGCGATGCCGCCCCGGGTCGGGCTCCTCAGAGTCGGGCCCGAGAGGTAAGTCCCAGGCCATATGTTTGCCGGGCAAGGGGCGCTCTGCGACGTGCGCCACGTTCGCTGCCTATGGAATATTATCGGTACGTGCCCAACCATCAACTCGCGTGTCATGACCTGAGGCCACGGTGCGAGGAGCGGGCACGAACCCCGCTAGCGAGGACGCTCTCTGGTTCTGGCCTGTCAGGGGCCATGCTCGGGCTCAGCTTCCTTTGCGAGGGTGCGAGCTCTTGACACCGGGAGAAGATCCTCAACTGGGAGCGGCCTGCCCGGACTCGCGCTCGACAAGGCGGCGTGGTCCGGACTATCACACCGGGACCCGGAGGCCCCGGGCTGAGTCGGGACGAACCGCACGAACTTGCCATCGCGTCTGATGGAGTCCGGGCAGCCGTACCCTATGTGTGTCTGGGACCTGGAGGCCCCGGACTGAGTCGGGACGAACCGCCCGGACTTGCCATCGCGTCCGATGGAGTCCGGGCAGTCGTACCCTATGTGTGTCCTGTGGGACGAATCGGGACGATCTCTCCGGGCTTGGAAAGTGTCAGGACGCCCTTCCCGGACACGCTCTCGCCAGGGCGAAGCTATCCGGGTTATCGGTCCCCATCTGGTTATGAAAATGTTGATGTTGTCCTGAGCGCCACGTCCCTAGGCCCGCACTCGCCTTGGCGAGGCTGCCCTGGTTCTGGCTGCACGGTACCGGGCCCAACAAGCGGATCCCGGGCTACGCCCTTATTGGGCAAGGGGCCCCGGGACCCGGGGGGGCCCGACTACAATGCGATTTGATATATGTTGGGATCCGGAGGCCCGGGCTTGGTTGTTCCGGGTGCTACGTCCAAGGCACGCACTCGCCTTGGCGAGGCAGCCTGGGTTCGGGCTTCCCAGAGCTGGGCCGTTGGTCGGCCTGTCCGTTGCCTTCGGCCGGGCCGCCCGAATCGTCCCGACCGGGCTCGGCTTGCTAAGGCTCCTGCCGGAAGTACTTGACTTGCTTGGCCAAGCTTTGGACGGCGCGGCACTCCGTGAGATCGTGCGAATCTGTCTCGTGGACGGCGCACCACTTCTGGGCTGCTGCCGACGGAGGCGGCGCGCGTGCGGCCCTTGGCCGCTCGCCGGTGATGTTGTCCTCGCGGGCGTCGTCGGACCGTGGGGCGCCCGCAACAGCCAAGGCGAAGCCGTCGGCGGCCGCCTTCTCCTTCTGTCGCTTCCTCCTGTCCCGACGCGCCGTGGAGCGTGAGGACTCACCGTATTCTTTGGGGTCCTCGTCAGGGGCCTCGGGGCGCGGCTCGTTCCACGCCCGGGCCTCCTCCTTGCGGGCGCAGAGGTCGGCGAGCTTGAACAGCTCAGCCGTAGTCTGGACGTCGCGGGTGCCCATCTTTTCGAGCATGCGCCTGTCATGCACACCCGAGCGAAAGGCATGGATGACCGCGTGAGGAGCGATGTGGGAGATGGTATTGCGAACCTGGCTGAAGCGCTGTAGGAAGTGCCTCAGCATCTCATCCCTGCCCTGATGTAGGGCATGGAGGTCCGCCTCGGTCCCAGGGCGCGGAAAGGTGCCCTGGAAGTTGGCCACGAACTGGTGGCAGAGGTCCTCCCACGAGTAGACTGATCCCTCGGGGAGGTTCATCATCCAAGAGCGCGCCTGGGCCTTGAGAGCGACGGGGAAGTAGTTCGCCATCGCTCGATCATCGCTACCGGCCGCCAGGATGGCAGTAGTGTATATTTGAAGGAACTCCGTGGGATCCACGGAGCCGTCATACTTCTCCGGCAAACTGGGCCGGAACCTGGCCGGCCAGCGGACCTGCCGGAGGCCTGGGGAGAGCGCCAGGCAACCCGAGCCGTACAGAGCGGGCTCGGGTAACAGATGACGGTTTCCCGTCAGTAGGTTGAAGCTGGAGGCCTGGACCTCGGAACGCGTGGCGGCGTCCGCCCGCCGCTCGCGCTGTCGCTCCATAGTGACCCGGGCGTCCTCGTCGGACCGCCCCCAGTTCAGCCGGTCACGGAGGTCGCTGTGGCCGCTATTTGTCGGTGGCGTGGCGCGTGGCGCCGTGCTCCGGGCCCTGCTTTGACTCGGGGCGGGGCGCCGGCCCGCGCTAGACGTCGCGTGGTCGGCACTCCTGGCCCCTGCGCTGCTGTGGGCAGTGACCTGGCGATGGGCCGTGCCTACGAGGTCGGTAACTTCGTTGAGCCAGCGCCTCTCCCGGCCCCCGCCCCCGTTAAATGCCGGGGGGTGGCGCAGGAGGGCTTCCGCCGCCAGGAGAGCTCCCTGTGGTGACGCTGGCTGGAAGTCGAGGTTGCGGCGCGCCGTGGAGCGGCGCCTCCGCTCGCGCCTCAAGGAGGAGGCCGTGGCAGACCCGGTGGGGCACTTGCCGGTTCCTTCCGAGAGAGAAAGGGCCGACGCCGCACTGCCAGGCCGCCGAGGAGCGAGCTCAGCCCGCCTGGTTCGCGCGGCGCATCTCCTGGAAGACGGGGAGCGCAGTGGGCTTACCACCGGGCTAACGCCACCCGGCGGGGTGAAGTCGCCGGATTCCTCGTCAGAGTCCCGCGGACGGTGGCCTCCTGCCATGGAGTGCGCCAGTGTTGGGGACGCCGGCGTACCACCTGAAAAGGAAACTCCCCCTACCTGGCGCGCCAGCTGTCGAAGGATGAAACTCCGACGGCGGGAAGTCAGGAGACCCCAATTTTAGATTCGGCCAGGGGAGTAGTTCTCAGGCGAAGTCGGCGTCAGCGTGTATCAGCGGAAGACGAGAGGAAGAGGGGTTCGGACCGTCCGAACCGGGATCGGACCGTCCGAACCGTGACGATCGCGCGGGGAGCCGGGGAAGATGATGAACCGAGGCGCACAGAGGAGGCAGGAGGATTTATACAGGTTCGGGCCGCACAGAGGCGTAAAACCCTACTCCTGTGTGTGTGTTTGGCTATGAGGTGGATGAATGTGGTATGGTGTTTACAAGGAGAACTCCGGGAGCTCGGAAGCTCACCGGGAACCCGGAGGTGCTTCGGCCGCTCTACCAGCGGCCGGACTCGAGGAAGAAGAAGGAGATCTCTGTTGTCTAAGGCCGGAGCTGACTATGGCTTAACCTGAGCTTCCGCTGCCCCCTTGCCTGTGGCTTGGTCCTCCTTTTATAGAGCAAGGGGATTCCACAGTGCCAGGCATACGTGGCGAGAGAGATTTTCCCGTGACTTCTCCTGTGCTCCCGTCCGCCTGCGACGCCCATGCCGGAGAGTTGTCCAGTCGCCGCCTGGCTCTGCTGCTGCGGGCGGCTGTACAGAGCACGTCTGGTCATCTCGCCGCCTAGCTGCTGCAGGTGGCTGTCTGGTCGGTTTCTTGTCGGGCGATCAGATCATGGAGATGCTGTCGAGAGACAGGCGGGAGGCGTCCTGTCACCTCACCATCAATGCGAATATTTGGGGAGCTGGTCAACCGAGTTCTTCGGGTGGATCGGCCCCTAGAGCCGTGGCGATCGGCACCTAAGGTCGAGCCGATCAGCCTCGGGCCCGGGCATCGGCATCCGGGACCGGGGGATCGGCACTCGGGACCAGGGTATCGGTGCCCGGGCCCAAAAGCGGAGCCGCTGGAGACGGCGCCCCGGGGACGAGCCCGGGGCCGATGGAGAGATGACCCCCGGGGAATTGACGTGGCCGATGACCCACGCGTCCCCAGGGCATGTGGGACCCCCTGTCCCATTTCGCCGACACACAGACACACACACACATACAGACATTCCATCCATCCTTGTTCTTCTGAAAACCCCTGAGCTAAATTAATCCTTCTGAAATTAAATTCGCACCCAAATCCCCTCATCCTGATTTCCTCTCAAATATCCTTCTCAAATAATCTTGAAGGACCCAAATACAAAGTCAGTCCAAAAAGAGGAATATACCTAAATTGCTGCTTGTGACCCCCTCCTTGGATACCTTAAATCCTCATGAGTTCAGAGCACAATTTGAATTCAAAATCCCCAAAGCAAAATCTCCAAAATCTCTCCCAAAATAATCCCCTGGAAAATAAGAGGGATAACTGTTCCTCACGGGCCACGTCCCTCTCTTTCTCCTGCCCAGTTGAGCGGCCCATGGCCAGCAGCACACCCTGCTAGTGAGCCAGTGCCTCAACGCACCGTGGGATGGATGCCACGTGGCCCACACGCGCCGCTCGTAGCCGCCCGATCCCACTAAACGGATGCGCGCGCCCCACGCCGCCTGGATCCTTGCCACATGCCCTACTCGCAACGCCAGACGTCCGATCCGTCCCTACACAGTCCTCATCTTCAACCTCCATCCCACTCTTCCTCGTCCGCGACCCCCGCAGTGTACGGTCAAATGCCGCCGAGGATGCTCGCGTCACTACAACCCCGCACTGGCCCCGCCGGCGCCCATCGCTAACTGCCAAGGTTGGGACAGCCATCACCGCCCCTGCCACCCATTGCTTCCCCCTTCCTCTCCTCCTTTTTGACCAAGCGCCGTGTCAACATGGTCCTCTGTGACCTCTCCCTCTCTTTCTCTCACTCATTTCTACCCTGCGCCGCTCCTCCCGCACGAGGATTCCAACCTCCACCCTCGGATACACTGACTACCACCATCCATCGCATCTCCGTCGTCACCAAGAATTCAATCCCGTGCCTCGGCCAACCTCTCCCCTCCATGATTGGGCTACGGAGCTCACAACCGTGGAGAATTTCCCACTGTGCCCCGAACCGACCTAGCCGAGCATTGCCTATAAAATCCCCAATAATTCCCCCCCTTCATCCATCTCCTTGGCCCTGTCTCTTGGACGCCGCAAGCTCACCCGTGGCGCCGTTCCCCGCTGCCACTCAGTCGCCTCGGAACAACCTCCTCCTTGCCAAGCCGGACTAGCGCCGTGAACGCCGCTCCCCTCCAACTCCGTTCCTCCTCCCTCGCTCGGCCTCCGCTCGACCCGAGAGCACGACGCCCCAATTTCACAACCTTCGTCATCCCTGCCCCGAACTCCATCGCTCCAGAGAATCCCCACCGCCGGTAAGCTCCCTGTCGAACTCCTTGCGTGCGCCTTCTCTGTATGTTCCTCGGCGTCTCTCTCTCCCTTAGCTCCCCTAGAACCTTTAGCCTCTTTCCCCAGCCGCCGCCATGGCCATCGCCACCATTTCTCCCCTTCCTCTCCCCTCCCCTCTTCGGTTCCTCGTCACTAGCCGCCCTCCACCATCGGCAACACAATCCGGGCTGCTCAAACATTTGCCCCGCGTCTCCTCTCCCCGCTGGTGCAACCACTCCGCCGCGAGGCACTGCCGCTCCCCGGAACGCCTCGCATGCCACCGGCCGTCTGATCCTTTTTCCCCTCCTCGCTCCTGTGACCGCCGGAGAAGAAGGCCACGTGGCCATTCGCGGAGACGACACACGAGCACCCCGTCAGTCCCGGCTCCCCGAGCGTGTGCGCCATTCCCCGTAGATCAACCCGATGACGTGTGGGTCCGATCCTCCCAAACCACCGCGGACCAATCTCGTGCACCCGTCCCACCTGTTCTCTCCTCGTCCCCCTGGTTGGACTTGGTCCATGCCCTATGTGACACAGACATGTGGGCCCTAGCCCCTCGATCCGCCAACGGCCAACACCGTACCTCCTGTGTGGCTGACACCTGGGTTCCACCTCCTTCCATTAGCCCCTTACCAGACCTCTCCCCACCCACTAACCCGCAGGCTAGATCTAACAGTGGACCCCCTGTTGTCAACTACTCTAGGAATATTCCAAAGACTATCCTCCTCTGGAAAATACAATAAATCCTTTTCTCCTTATCCAAAATTCAATTTAACTTCGGAAATTCATATCTTCTAATTCGTAGATCCGATTGACTCCGTTCCAACTCTAGTAATTTTCTAAAATTAAGATCTATCTAATGGCACTATCATTAGTCCTAAATAGGATCTTTTTCTTGGTCTTTGTGTAGATTTTAATTGTTTGTGTATAGTAATCGGTCGTCAGAATATCGTTTCGGAGCAAATTTCGCCGAGATTTCTCGAAGACGCGTGAAGACTTAAAGCAAGGCAAGTCACCTTTGATCAATCGAGCCTATAATTGAAATTTAAATTATTTTTTATTTGTGAAATTGCATCGATAGGCGTGCACTGATCGGTGTGGTCCCGTCTGTGAGTCAGATTGGCGGACCTCCCTAAACTTGCTGCATTTAAATACTTCCTTGACATTGATGTATCCTATTTCCTTGTAACCACCACTGTCACGCCTCGGTATTAGTGCACTATTGTGTGAGTACTGATGGTCGCCCCTTCAAACTTAAAATTTGAGAAACCTCTTGGGTAAAATATGGTTTTACGAAACGCTTGGAAAACCTAACACCTGGGTCGGTGCCTTGTGAAAGAAAAATGAGTTTTAAAAATGGAGACTAGCGACACAATGCCGGTCTGGTGTGTGATGCCTGTGTGGTCACCTTAAGGATCGATTTCTTAGGAATTTCATCCGAGCATATGACAGTACAACCACATAGGTAAATAGAAAAGCCCCTGGCTGAGTAACTAGTCGCCCAGGAAAGCCTTGCGTGTCATTGGACCGTGGATCGCTAGGAGGGCGTTGGGGAAGGCCTCCTAGGTTCCTGGCACAGTTTGGTCTAGGACCTACCCTGTTGTTGGTTGTGGACCCCTCCAATTGACACGGGGTAACCTGGGAGGGCTCGGGAAATGCCTTGTCGCAAAAACCTCTAGGCCATCGATCGTGCCTGATCAGTGTGAGCTGGTGGCTAGAGTGAGTCGTGTCATGTGGGTAAAGTATACCCCCTCTGCAAAGGTCTAAACTGTTTAAACAGCTGTGCCCACGGTCATGGGTAGATGTAAGGTGATTCCTTAACGTAGTTTTATTTTACCCTATTTGCAAATGTGCATGTGGTTTGGAAACGGTAAGAAGGATTTGCCGCCGAGTACGTGGGTCGTCCGATGATGCCAGCTTGGCTGTCGAGGACAGCGGGACTTGGGAAGTCTGGAGAAATGTTTTGGCTCTGGGAGCCGGTTTGATGTCAACTCTGAGATTGCGAAAACTAGAGAAATAAAAATTGATACATTTTCACCCCGATCGGGCGAGACTCTACCTCGCCCAGATTGTTGAGAAGCACACACTTAGCAAATTCTAAAAGAATTTAAATAAAACAGATTACAAAATATCCAACCTCTCTTCAAAGCCTGCAACAGCCACCTAAGTTCCCCTAGCTTGCTGAGTACGTAAGTACTCACCTTTGCTCTATATATATATATATATATATATATATATATATATATATATATATATATATATATATATATATATATATATATATATATATAGTTCTCCATCGGGAGCTGGAGCTGGAGTTGCAGTGAAATGAAGACTAGGGTTTCGTCTTAATTCTCAGCCGCTGCCTGTGTGTTGGGACTTTGTCCGCTGTTCCGTTGCTGCCACTGCCTCTGTGCTGTTCATTGTTGTCTCCGACTTGCTCTGAAGCTGCAACTTAAGTTAAGATATAAGTTTATTAATTATTTAAGGTTTGCGATGATGTATATCTGATTTCCATGGGTACCAGCGCTGCGTCCTAGGGCTGGTATCGATATCGCGGTTCCGCGAGGAAGCAACTCGCGCTGTTTTCCTGCGGCACGCCCTATTTGGTGCCGTTGTACGGCGGTGCCAGATCGGGGTGTGACACAGGAGTTAATCATGAAACACACTCCCTAAACATGGGCATAATTTCCTTTAGAAATTGAATCTCATTGGCAGCCAACTAGAAGTTGGAAAGAAAACTCAACCAATAGGTTGAAACTCAACTAGAAATTGAAAATGTTGAGAATTGAAAAATGGATGTTTTGAGAGTTCGGATCGGACATTTGCATAATAGTACATGGAGAAGTACTAAGGATGAAATAATCTAGTAAAATGAAGATAGAATTGAGGAATCAAACTCATTTTTTGAATTCGAGTTTGAACTAAAAATGAAATATTTGGTCGAAACCAAATTATGCTTATGCTGGCAGCTAAAGCATATGACAGATGCAGCACTAGTACATTAGTCCAACTCCACTTAGAAAGTGTTAGAAATTCTTGGCTTGGGATAGTCAATTATTGCCAAATCCCATGGTTAGGAGGTCTTTCCAAGCAAACCAGTTTTGTACAGACCGAGAGAAGAGGGGGAGAAAATTTAGGAAGGAATTCCCACACGCAAGTGTCATAGCAACACTTAGCTACGTGGCAAATTGCACTAAACCAAACTAAAGATCATTGCACTATAAAAAGCCTCCCATGAATAAGCATGGCTCTGCATGATGGTTACCACATCCAGCAATTGTGGTTCAAATACCGTCTCAATCCCTATCATTACGAAAATAATGCAGCGGATGTCACACAAATATTAATGGGTTACGTGAGAAGAATCTCACTAAACATGTGAGCCCCAAATACTTCTATGCTCGAGAATTGCATAAAAGTAATAAAATATTGCATACTAAGTCATATGGAAATTTTGCAGATTAGTCCGCTAAATCATTATTGACATGTTTTCTCGAATAGACTTGTCCGAGGAATCGAACTAATGAGACTTAAAGAAATGCAAAATTCAAGGAGAGAATTTCACAAACTCATTCTAAAATCTTGACCTAGAAGATCAAGTACCCAAAATCAATCTAGGAGATTGAACCAAAGAATTGGGTGGGTTGTACTCTTTTTTCCTTGGATAAGTTTTCCATGCAGTTTCTTATTAAGGTTTTTAATGAGATAATCTATGCAACATTGCAAGCGTATGCCATATACTCTTTCTCTAAATTTTTCACAATGGGTTTTTGTGGTGTTTTAATGAGGCATAAGGACCACGCAGTGAGGGCCCAAAGGGGACTGTTGGGAAACCGGTGGCCTATGAAGGCCCGGCCCGGTTACCCACTAACAGACCCATCACTAAATAAGGAAACACCCATGGCTTTGGATGTAAATAAAGAGGTGGAGAAAGCTTTGTACAGTAGTTAGAATAAGAGAATGAATGAGAATATCTTCTCCTCCAACATATCTCTATGTCTCCCTTTTCGTTCCGGGTATACGACTCCTTTGGACTACGCACGTAGCACTAAGGTTGTATAACAACAGTTTTTGACCCCGATCCACCGATCGTTGGTTTTCTTTGCTCATGATATAGATTAAAATCATTTTGTTGAAATGAGAATTAACAACAGTACGTACATGCCAGCAATTTAACAAGACACTGTAGCAAACTGCCAGAGAACACGTACTCCCTCTGTCCTAAAATATAAGTATTTTCTATAGGTTTTTACGGAAATTAAGGAAATAGGTGGAGTTGAGTGGTGTAAGGTTGTGATTAGTTAATAAGAGAAAATAGGTGAAGAAATTAACTGCGAGGTAGTTGTGATTGGTTGAAATGAGAAAATAGGTGAAGAAATAGTTTCATTTTAGAATAAATTTAAACTCTAAAATAGTTATATTTTAGGACGATGGGAGTACATACTGTACATGCCAAGGTAGTACTCCCTCCGTCCTAAAATATAACAACTTCTAGCATTCAAAATTTATCTCAAAATATAACAACTTCTACACCTACATTTTCTTTTAAACCAATCACAAGTTTTCACCACAAAAGTTTTTACCTACTTTCTCTTTTCAACCAGTCACAACTTTTTTCCATTTAATTCCAACAACTTGCTTAATAGCTATATTCAAATCTAAAACTCTTTATATTTTAGAACAGATGTTCAGATCTAAAACTCTTTATATTTTGGAACGGAGGAAGTAGTATTAAGGAGATGATGGTTCTCCATATAGCTCCTCCAATTAGCATGCATGCTTGGGTGGCCAATGCAGGAAGAAGCAAGGATTTAATCGATCGATGGATCATCGATGGCATGGTAAATTAACTTGGAATCTGAACGTGATGATGGGCCGTGCAGTGGGGTGGTGCGTGCATGCGCTCGCGTGCCGACATTCCTTTCTCGAGGTCCGAGCCAACGATCGATCGATCCATCGGGGAATCAGGAATCAGATGCCCTGGCCCCCCTTATTTCTCTCCTCCTTTCTATCATACCGCTCTGCGGTCTCCATCGGCCATCGCCATAGATCCCTCTCCTCCCTCCACAAGCTATTACCTACCTTAGCTATCCAGGACCAGGAATAATATTGGAGTACTAGTTTACGTGCTACTGGTGACCAAGTATTGGAGCACTACTCTAGCTACTACTACTCTGTTAATTTACACTGTTGTTCCGTCCTTTTAAATCCATACTATATATCTCTAATCTCTAGTAGTGCTAGAACTATCTCAGAATTAATCCATTATATTTGTCGACGGGAGGAGTACATTACTATTTCCTATACTGTCTAATTAAACAACATGCAAGGTGGTAGAGGTATTTCCTTGTATCACTGCACATCATCTTATGGATTCTTAGTACTATACTATTCTTCGGTAATATGAGTAGCTAGCTATAGCGCACATACAGAGGAACATGTGCATGCTAGCTAGCTACATATGCTCATCAATCAAATATTGGAAGCACGTACCCTAGCTTATCAACAAGCACTAATTAAGTAATAATAATACTAGTTGTTGAGAATTTTGACTTGATACATATTCGCGTGCTTACTAAAAAAATGTACATCCAGCTAACACGACCAATTAAGTCGTTCACAAGTCATGATGTGTTAAATATATCTTGATGAATATGACTTATGAGACGACAACTAAAAGACAAGGCCAAGCTTTCTTAATTTGAAAGCTCACTTAATTAATTACCGATAGATGTATCCCCAGTCTTCTTAACATCCAATCGATTGGCTATGTAGGCGATGAAGGGTCGACATGTAACATCCAATTAATGCACACACACATGTGTAGATATGTATGTGTGCTACTTAATAATTTCAACTCTGCGTATGGTATATATGATATATGAATATGTTGTGTACAAAGTAGCAATTCATTTAGACACATAGGCAAACTAAACCCTGACCCTCTAGCTGCTTGAGTTCCTTCTTCATGAATAAAGTTCAAGAACAACACAACAATGATACAGAGTGCAAAGGGACAAGAACAGAATGCTTAACGAAAAACACACACATACACACAGCTCAACGCATGCTGAGGCCGGCCGGCCATGTAACCCTACCCATGATTGGTAGACGTACAAGGCATCCTTCTCCAAGAAGCAAAGCCACAGACAGCAGTCAAAATCAAAAATCCCAAAGGCCTTTAAGAAATGTCTCTGGTTTAATTAGGTTACTACCTCTCTCTATCTATCTCTATCTCCCTCTCCCAATAGCTAGACTCCTAGAAGACTACTGGATGATCATATTCTACAACAGTAACCACGGCTACTACAAGAACAAGATCAAGACACATGCATATGCTCCCTCCAATTTCTTAACTGAATTTGCCCATACTGCTTACAGATCTGGTGCCCACTGAAAGACGATTATATGTTTTTTAGGCCGTGTTCGGAAAGGCTTCTGCATACGGCTTATAAGCCGCACATAAAATGAGAAACGTTATTGGCGCGTGATTAATTAAGTATTAACTATTAAAAATTTAAAAAATAAATCTATTTAATTTCTTTAAGATACTTTCATATAGAAAATTTTTAAAAAAATACACCGTTTAGCAATATGAAAAACATGCTTAGAAAAACGAGAGAATAAACACAAGGCACAACCACGTCAGAACGGGGCATTAGATGATCATATAGCTGGCCCATTAATATTTCATTTCACTTCATTTCTGGTCTATATTATTTTCTACTCTCTATGGCATCTTTGTTTCATCATCAGGTCATGGAGTTGGCAACTTGGCATTCCATGTGATGCATGCAACCATCCAATTATATATTCTTGGCATGCATAGCTAGCTAGCTTAGGGATGCGTGTGAGATTCTTGGCAGGAGCCAATCCTTTGTTTGGGCCATCCATTTCGCTTGCAAGATGAGGACGACGCATCACTCGCCTATAAATAAATTAAGCCCCTGTCAAGTAGATTTGCCTGCTGTCCTCTAATTAGTGTACTTCTAATAATAAACAACGCATTATGTATTGTTGTGTGATTATATTCTCTTTCCACAATATTCTAAGCCCCTCTAAAGTTATAAAAATTAAATTATTGTTAACACGACACCTAACACTGTCCTGGAATATGTCTGCAGTAAACCTTGACTGACCACCGACTGAATTGACAATATTCATATATTTATATGACAATTTAATTAATTAGTAAGAACAGTAAGCTACTAAGAACTTTCATGGCCATGCATGCCCCATTCATGTATTTCTATGAACCTAATTAAAGATCAGCTAATTAAACAATACATACAGACTAGATAAATGGATTAGATTTCAACTTCCTCTTTTCTTCGAATATAGAATCTTCAGCATTACAGCCATGTTTTCCTTTGAAAAAAAAAAGGAATCAGATTTCGTGGATGGTTAATTATAATCAGTATTAGGTTACATAGATCCAGTATAAGTGCACAGCAGTTAGCATATATCCATGCATGGAATTTACACATAGCAGCTGTGCGCCCAGCATTTTGTGCTGAAGAACACCAACACATTCTAAACATTTATTTTATACAACAGTTCAAAACCAGCAGCCTCAGGTGGATGGCCCCAAACTGATTGTGATTTCCAATAAACATTCCACTAGAAAAACAAAAGGAACAGACAGACATTCCCCTCCGATCAAACAAGAAGAAAACAAGCAACAAGTGACCGACATTCCCCTGGGATTCCGTGCCGGTTTTCACAATAATATAGTAACAAAACTATATACATATCCGTGCATGCAATTTGCACCCAAGAACATCTTAAACAATGCAATCCGCGTAATACAATTCCCCACATAAACTAATAGCACGCGTAGGCTCCTCTCATGTGATTGTGTGTACATGTTCTTTCGATCTCTTGCTACCTAATCTTTTGCAGTATTTTGGCTGTCGATTAGTACCCGATGGTTTGTTTATTGCTTCTCACAGCGCATGCACACTGCCCCAGCACTGATCTAATCTCTGCCATGACACACAGAGATAATTAATTAACTATTTGCATCGATTTGGATTGGAACGTTAGGGAGAGAAAGAGAGAGAGAGATATGATAGAGAGGGATTAAACAAATGGGCTTAGTTTGATGATGGAATGTTTTGCAGGGTTTGTGTGTATGGTGGTTGCGAGGAAGATCCACCTGCTCTTCACCTACACGCGATTCTTTTGCTCTGCTCCTCTCTGCAGGGTTAGCCGTGGCTGCCATGGAGAGAGAGAGAGAGAGATCGTGAGAGAGAGAAAGTCCTATTGTTTACTGCGATGTGTTAGGCCGGTCTGCACTGACATTCCACGGGTCCCATAGAGCCAGCTGCTCTGTCTCACCCTCTCCCTTCACCTCTCTCTCTCTTTCCATCCTCTCTTAATGCGTTGGTCAAGCTAATCGGTTACTGTTGATGTAGAGGCTAGAAGTATTATACTCTTTCATTATTAAAAGAAATGCATTGGTTAAGTGCTGTCCCTTTTAAATGCCTCAAAAATGTTTTGCACATTTTACAAACATTCGACTCTTATAAGTGTATATATTGGCTTCGTCTAAGCAATCTAGAACTAGAGGTAGATCACCTGCCAAGTACTAGGATTGATGTTGACACAGAAAAAAAGAAATCTGCTCTTTGCCACTAAGTTTGTCCCGATTCACTAATTTACCATCGACTTTATCCCTTTCTATAGTATGACACTGAGTTCATCAATTTTATCTATGATATGCTATTGAACCGGCTAATTTTCTAAAAATACCTAAAATGCCCTTATATACATATAATGGTTAACATTAATTGACCCCAATAGAAGTTTCAAAAAATTATAAATTTTTTTGTGTAGTCTTTTTGCATGACATAGAAGTTTACGTATATATTTCAACATTCTTTTTATTTTTTTATTTTTTGAAAATTTATTTTTGTATGGTATATGAGAGAGGAATTGCTTACGCAAAAGATAATAGCACACACATATTTTGTGTATCATATAAAAGATGATTCACATTAAAAACAACAACACAAAAAATATTATATGTAGCATATAACAGATAAATTATATTTTATCAAAAAAAATAGTAATGCAAAAATCTTGAAGTTTATACATAAACTTACCTGTTGTGTAAGGAGACTACACAAAAAATTTCATAATTTTTTTAACTTCTAATGTGATAAATCAATTGTTAACCTTGTACGTCTATAAGGGTATTTTGGGTATTTTAAAAATACCTAGCCTAATAGTATATTATAGAACAATTGATAAGCTCAGTGGCATATTATAGAAATAGAAAATATCAATGCAAATCGTTGAACCAGGACAAACTTAGTGGCATATAGTAGATTTTCTCTTTCACAATTTGTGTATAATTTTGTCCTAGCTAGTGGTCACGTTGCCAATTGAAACACGACGGATGGTGGAATGACAAAGACGGTTGGAGCATCGCATGTTCCATACACAAATGAGGTTGTGTGGTTTTCAACAAAGAGGAGGTTAAGAACACACATTAATGTCCTTTGTGTTTGGCGCAATTGGGAACACACATTGTGCTCTAGCCACCTCTGCCATTTCACTGTGATCTCTTACGAAGGGAGTGAAACAAATAATCGGATGTAGATAAGGAATTCTCTAAGAAAAACACATGAGAGTAGCCACATACGGATGCTGCTCAGTGTCAACCTCTAACATGTTTTGTCTTGTCATAGCCAAATTTGCATTCTAAAAAAATTAATCTGAATATACTTCATGGAGTCATGGGTATCTCTACTAGTACTGTTTTATCAAGTCAACATGTCAGACGTGCCACTTTTTCTAGGCGCCTTTTACCTTCAGTAAACAACAACTAATCAGCTACAAGTTGAATACATTCATCTGTCTGCATTGTTACTGTTTTACAGAGTACTAATTCCACTAGAGGATGCATCAGAATTATTGTCTGCTGCCTGCAGGTGCATGAGAACAAACAATGCATGCATGCATGCATGCTCAATCATCTTACATTTTGTATGTGTCGACAAAACCACACATCCATCCGAGTACAACGTAGGTTAGCCCATGCATGCATCCAGCATCCACGCATTTTCACATGCCAATCGAGCTGATGTCTTGTACGTACGCACAAAAGAGTGGACCGAGATCTCTAGCTAGCTGGAGCCACTGTGTTACATATTTCTGCGACAATTCATTCAGAAAATTTTCATCAGAAACAACTATACCTTAACGAAGCGGCCAATCACGCATCACCATCCTCTACGTACTTTGCACCCATATTTTCGTCAGAAACAACATCTATAGGCTCTACATCTGCATGCATGCATGCTAGCTGCTTATCTCTCTCTATCTAACCATAGCCTTGTTCCGTCCATCCATCCATCCATGCATGCATGTCTGCCCTAGCTAGCTTTGTTAGCTAGAGGTGGACCATGCAATGCAAGCAAGCAGAGCACAATGAGAGAGACAGAGAGAGAGAGAGATTCCAAGGAGACAAGCATGGCAGCTGGGGGAGGGAGAAGAAGAGGGGTAGGAGGAGATGCAAATGTGGTCCTCTCTCCCATTGCTGGTCCACATTCTGGCAGCAGCACTTTGGCATGGTGGGGTAGGGAGGAGTTGGTCCTCACTCCTCACTACTAGCTCAGTGGGTGCCCAGTGGAGGAGAGGAAGGAAGAAGGCCGGTGCATGCTGTACATATATGTTGAAAATTCAGTACACACAGTGACAGTACCACCACTGATTATCAGCTGGATGCTGCTGCAATGGATGCCCAATTGCCCATGGACCAGAGAAAGATTGAGAGAGAGAAGAAGGGGCCCTGAAATTAATCTGATTAAATCAGGGGGTGCCATCATGGCTAATGAGGCCGATTAGTATGATGAGCTTGACCATGATGATGTCTTTGGGGCAACTAATCCACATGCAGGGCATCATATCATGGCAGCAGGGCTAATGTCCGTGCATGGGTCAGAGGGACTGTTGAGAGCATGACTAATTTGCTCTAACTAGCTAGGTATAGCAGCTCTGACCCTGCAAATCTGACACCTCAACCAAATCAATTATTCACTGATCAATGAGCTCGATCAAGCAGCGGTGTAGCACTGGACTTATAGGATATTGTTGTTCTAGCTTGTTCGACCAAACCCCCCCTTTTTTCCGCTCGGAGATGATTGATGCTGCGAAACACAGACAAAAATCTCCGGAGTAGTTATAATTGATCGATCAATTACTAGAAATACCTTTCAAGGACAGTAAAATTTAGGTCATTTTTCAGCTAGCTAGGAACATACGTGTCCTTCAAGGTTAAAATATATTTCACAAGAGGCCATGACTAGATGCCTAGTTCATCAATTCACTGTTCTTGTGCTACAGGTCACCATGATTCAATCAGTGTTATCGGGAAAAAGAACAAACAGAAAAAAAATTACCTGAGAATAATTCACTCGGTTATTATTACACGCATGGAATGGCACATGAATGGTGACAAATTCTAGTAAGTACAGTGTAACAGTATAGTCCATGCATGTATACATGCAGGCGTATCGTATATACCACTGTACACTCCTACATCGATGTAGCCAAATCATTGCAGGCCGGGGTGCATGCCATGCATGCATGCCCCTTGGCCTGGTCCTTGCTTGTCACTATATACTGACACTGTTGCTGTCGACGACAACGACAACGTACGTACTCGATCTCTACTACGTACATTACATGCATGACTGACATACCTTGTACGCATACGTAGTACTCCCTCCATGACTGACATATCTTGTACGCATACGTAGTGCTCCTTAAAATATAAGACGTACTTATTTTTCGTAAAGTCAAAATTTTAAAAATTTTGACTAATATTTAAACTAAAAGAATATGTGTTTAATGTTATGTATGTAGTATCACTAAATTTGTATTTAAAAATAATTTTATATAATATTAATTTTATAGCTGTTAATAATATATTATGAAAAAAAGTAGTAGTCAAAGTATAATGTTAGATATAGTGTAAAATCTAATATGTTTATATTTTTCAAACGGATAGAGTACTACGACCGTATGCATGCAGTGGCGGCAGGTAGGAGTAAACAGTGCCTGCACGGCGATCGATATGTGGATCGATGCAGCGACCGACCGGCGGCCGCGGCAAGTTTATACGATCGATTAATATTTTGATCATGCGTGCATGTGATCTGTGTACGAGCTAGCCATATATACGCATGCAATAAGCTTAGTAATTAGTACCAACAAGTAAGCTAGTGGCCGGCCGGCTCTGTACGTGGCCAGACTGGTTAGCTTTGTGTGGCTGTGGCCGATTGAGTGCAGACAGCAGACGATGTACATGTACTGTACTACAATACGTGTGATCGCAGACGATGTACATGTACTGTACTAAATGTCTGTCCACCAAGGTTTAAGTTTTAGACTTGTCACGGATTATCACATTTATGGCTATTATTCTTTTAGACTTGGCACAGTCCTAGCATTTACGTCTAATTATTCTTCTAGTAGTATACGACATATTCGTTAGCAGTGTCACCGTATCGTTTTTGAGGGTTACCGCCCCCAGGTATAGCGGTTACTGCGGTAACCACATAAAATCACATAAAATTTCTCTAAAAATTTGAATTTAAAATTTTTAAATCTTACGTTACCGTGCGGTTACCGCGGTATGTTAAAACTAAAAAGAAAAAATTACAGAAAAAATGTAAAACGTATTAAAAATTCTTTAAAAAAATGTAGAAAATTCAGGAAAAAATTGTGGATATCTCTAGAAAAACAATGTAATATTGCATAATTTTTTTTTGCATAACCCTTACTATCTTTTTACACTTAAATAAAGTAGAAATTATATCCCAACATATCTCTTATTTTTTTAATTTCGATGAAGCTCCAAAATATAAAGTAAACTTCGTTATTTTCATAAACTTCCTTCACCATAATAATCCATAATTTAAGTACTACATACTAGAATTTTTTATTTTTTTAAAAAATTTGAATTCGGATGAAATTTATTTAAACAAAACCGTCGGTAACCGATACCGTACCCCAGCAGTTTGAGAGGTAACCGCGCGGTTACAGCACGGTTTGGGCAACCCTGCCCGTTGGTGGGGCCCTGTGGTAACTTCGTCAATATTAAAATATACCGGTCCAGCCTCTTGTAGGTGCATATATGGGTAGGGTGTACGTATGTGCATTAATAGGGTGAGTGCGCGTGAGTATATGAGCCCCTGCGTTTGTACTGTGTTTCTATAAATATTTTAGTATTTGTACCTTGCAAAAAAAATAAGAGTCGTATATCAAGTTCAATTCTACTTTTAAAATCTAATTATATACAAATTACAACTATTACAACTATGAAAACGTAACTTAAGAGTTATATATAAAATTTAATATTTTTTTAAATTTAGCTCCGTGCAAAATTACTAAGGAAATCAGTGATCAACTTATAATAAGTTTACCAAAGATGAATTCGGGAGACCGACAATCTCTCTAATGTTTTTTTTTTCTGAATGGTCCGTACATATAGAATACGAGTGGGCGAGAATAGTCCGGTCCCTCTCCTAGACAGAGATTGGGATACGATCGTCGTTGTCGTTTTCTTGTATGCCAACAGGGATAGTACAGTAGTGTACTGTGTATATTGCTCCTTGTTTGTTTAGTTTTCGCCATGGACGACCGGACAAGCAGGGACGTGACACACGGTCGTCCGTCCCTCCGATTCCGATCCCCCCACCTCTCTCTGTCCCTCGCTGACGATCCTTCTCCTGTTCATTGGTCCATTAATTCGTACATATCTAGCTTGCATTTGGCGATGGCGACACCCACTAAGCAAGCTCGATCGAGAGCTCCAGACCGGACGATTCTTCTCTTCCCTGGCTCCTCCTTGTCCCATTCATACACACACGCGTCGAACAATTGATGTAATAATCTAGTTAATCTGTCAAGAGAATCGTAACACGATATGTCGATCAGTTAATTAATCTAAAACACACTCAGATACATTCGATCTCGCCCTCTAGCTAATCAAGGAGAATCTCTCCGGCCGGCCGGCCACATCTGCAAGTTAATTAACACACTGTATATCGTCTATATAAATGTCCACCATAGATGTCACATGCACTACTATAAAATTAATTTTTTATGGCGTTAGCCTTTTCAATACGCAGATAGACCAAAAGAACGGCCGCCTGTGATAAGTAGACCGTGGAGAGTGGTCTACGAAAAGCATTATTGATGGTGGCCGCTAATATGGTCCGTCTGTGAAAATAAAAATAATGATATTTTCATAGACGAGCCATATTACCCTGGCTTTAACGCCGGCAGTGTGTAACGTGGACCGCCAGCGAAAATGGTGGACGCGCTATGTGGTACGTTAGAAAAAAATATACCATGCTAGCGGACTTTTACCGTCGAAGAAAAGATTATATTTTCTCTGACCTATGGTGTCTGACGGCTAGGCTAACCGTCACGAAAAAATTATGTGCATCGTTATAGATATATCTTTTACGTAAGCTACAGCGAAATTAGAACTTGGGATTAAGCTAAGCTAGCTAGCGTTTTCACTGGCGTGGTGGCGCCGCGATCGCGCGCGGCGCACGGCTTTGACCCCCTCTCGCCGCACGCGGGCCGCTATCCGAAACGTCCCCCCTCGCGCGCGTCCGTAGGTGCGCGTTGCAATCACGGCAATTTCTTGGGCCGCTGCCGCTTCCGTCCACACGCGCCCCGCCGCGTGCGAACGCCGACGTCCCGGTCGATCGCTAGCGCTCGATCGATCGGCCAAGCCAGCCGGCCGGTCTACCCGAATCAAATACGCCGCATGGACTGATGACCGATCGGTCGTCCATCGATTCTTTTCTTCCCAGCAAAGACACGTCAGATGCACACCGATGAACAACAAAAGAAAAAAAGAATGACACGACACGACAGATGCAGAGATGCTAGTGTATAGGAGCACCTCCCCATGTGCACGCTCGTGTCCACATGCGTGTTAGTTAATTATTGGACGCGACATGTCACGGCCGCTCGATCGATCAGGTTGGAGTACCACGTTTTCGCGCGTATTCTCGTAGCTAGCTTCTGCTTCGACAGTTTCAACATCATCCATCACGCTAGTAGCAACGGCGACAGAACGTGACAAGAAGCAACGACACATTGGTGCACGCGTGCCTGCAGGCTGCGCCGCCATTTTCGTGTGGGTGCCGCACTGGCACTGTACGCAGGTCGCCGGCCGGCCGGCCGCCATGTCTAGCTAGCGAGGTATTTGGCGATGACGAGTAGTAAGTACTTCCTCCATATTTAACATTATACTTTAACTATTAGTTCTACTTATAACATACCATTAACAACTACAAAATTAATATAATATAAAAATATTATCAAATATAAACCATTATTGCGAAATGAGTCATTACAGATGGCCAAAAATCGGTTTTTGCAGGCAGCCAGCTGCCCCAACTGTCACTAAAACCCTGTGAAAATCGATGATTTTTAGCCTGCCTACTAAAATTAATTTTTACAGGCGAGCACCTAAGAGACCCACCTGTAAAAATCGATTTTCCTAGGCGGTCATGCAAAGAAGCCCGCCTATGCTGATATTTTTTGGCGCAAAAAAATGAAATTCACATCCAAATTCAAAATTCACAAATTCTCCAAAATCTCCGAAAATCAATAGGAGCAGCGCCATCCCCTGCCTGTGATAGCTTCCTCCCAAACAAAACAATCCCTATGCATTCTATAGATAATAGAAATAATCAAATCACCACACTGTCGGTCCAAAGTCCGCAAGTAATACAGAGACTCTATCACAAATTCACATGATACATTAATCCACATGAAGATCGACCCACATTAATAAGATTGATATGATGTAGGTAGAAGTAGAACAGGAGCAGCAACAGCGTTAATTACTTGCCACCATCGGTAGGAGAAGAGGTCGACGAGGCCAACCGTTGCTAGATCCACGCTCACGAGGCCTGCCGCTACTGGATCCACCACTCCCGGGCATGTGGCCGACAGATCCGCCGCTCCTGGACCCACAGTTGCCGCATCCACCGCTCCCAAGCCCACCCTAGTCGTTCTGCCCTGCCGAGGCCCGCCGGTGAGGGATACGTGCTCCCTCGGTTCGCAGTGACAGATCTGCGCTGTCAAGGCCTGTTGACGACATATCCACCTCTCCCCACCTATCAGTTTAGTAGATATGGCATACCCCACGTACATAGATATAGGCCACCTTGAATATCGTATGCCTAACAATATACGGAAGGTGAAGACTGAGTAGGGATAAAATCACGGATAGAGAAGGAAACATACTCCGGATAGATGAGGACATTGTAGTTTGACTCGGTTATGACAAGGTTTATTTTGTCCGTATCCTATTCGGGAGTCTTCGAGTTCTACTTGGAAAAAGGATTACCTATCGGTATAAAAGCAATGCCTCTTAGGAGGGGAAGGGAGAGAATCAGAAGCCTACAGGCCTAGAAACACCAAGACAAGGGAAGCTTTTAGCCAAGTCACCGATTATTGCATCCCGTGGTACATAGTTGATAGATTTGATAGCCACTTCATACAGATCCTTGTACTTGTTGGAAATCTCATCCTATATATATAAACTGGAATAGCACTTTCACACAATCCGGGGGGCCTAAGCAGTATAATCCTGTGTCATGTTTTACTTTTCGCATATTAACGAATATCTAGGTACTAGATAACACCTACGTCCACAAATAATATAGTCAGAATCTAACCCCTCCTATCCGCCACGGCCAAGCCGACGCCCGAGCAGCCATCCCCGCCTTCTTCCGAGCTGCCTCGCCCAAGCCGCGCCTCCCCTTCACTACCGCCCTACCCTTTGTCGCCGCAACAGCCGAGCCCCACCACCACTAGAGCCTCCTGCTCCTCCATTGGCGCCATCGTATCTGAGATGAGAGGAGGAGAACGGGTTGAGGCGAACCGACGATGGTAGAGGGAGGAGAGTTGGGGGAAGGAGCATCCGAGCTGAGGGAGAGAGGGGGGGGGGGGTAAATGATAAGAAGAGGACTTAGCCTCGTTCGGTTGATGCCTTTGTTTATACCGCTTCAGTGATTTTCACGGGTGGTGCTACTATAAGGACTTTCTGTCAAAATAGACTAATTCTCAGAGGTGATCCTCTTAAAGGAATGCCTGTAAATATCATGATTTTTACGGACGTTCTCTTAGCAGGGTCGTCTGTAAAAATAGATTTATTTTCATACGCAGGCCTTCTCATAGGATCATATGTGAAAATCAATCTTTACCAGTGGACCATGACCGAGGAGCCCTGGTATATTTTCACAGTCATGTCTCTTTCTAGGATGTCTATATAAAAATAAAGGAGGGTGTTGTCAAAAATAATTTTATAGTAGTGAACCTAGTAATATTACATGTATGATATTAAGAGCATATATTTTTAGTTTAGTTTTTAGTTAAAATTTTAAAATATTGTCTTTGGAAAAATAAGAGCATTATATATAGATATATTCAGACGAAGGAGTGAGTACGTACGGGCGCGCGCGGGGGACTTTGCATTGTGCGCGTACGTACGTACGTTACGCACGCCCGTGAAACACGCAGAGACCCTGGTCGATACGGACGCGACGCCGGGAGAGACAGACAGCGACGCAACTAATTACGTATGTACGGCGCGGCTCTACGTACGTGGGCCCCCAACCTAGTAATTAACTAGCGTAATTAGAGACCAGGAGTATACGATGAAAAGGAGGGGGAAAATGCCTTACAAAACCATCGCTCTGTTTAAACCACACTCAAGACATAACACGTACATATGCAGGTACGACTTATCGTACTGTATGTATATCGAACAAGTCGTATCGTGCATACATGATTTTACTTATTAGGCTTTAAATTATATTCTAGCAATATTACGCACATACATATGTGATTTCGGTAGGATCTCATCTCTACGAGAGTTGATCAAACTAGAGAACACGGAACTTTTGTAGGTGTATATACGTGGTGTACGTGTATAGTGATGTCTGTGTATATATGCATCTTCCATTCAACTAGAACAGTCACTGTCGTCGCTGGAGCTAGCGACCGATCGATGATTCACGTACGCGTCGTCGCTGGGCGCGGGTGGCCGGGGTTGTTGGGTTGCGGCTTGTCCGCCACCGCGCTGGACATATTCCGGCCGGACGGCCGGCGGGTGGGCTAGCTAAGCTCCTCGGACCGGCTTAATTGCGTTGTCGGCTGCTTCTCTCGGCAAACATGCGTACATGACACCCTCTGGCTCTCTGTCTCTCTCTCCTCGCAGTGGAACTAATCATTCTCTTTGAAACAAAGTGGAGCTAATCATTGCTGGTTTGGCAAGGTGTTGGCCTTGCTTCGGAAACCCCCCAATCTCGGGATGCGCCCTCGTATCGACCTCCATGCATCTCATCCTCTCTCCACCACTAGCTCGTTCGCTCCCTCTCTGCTCGTGTCTGTCTACAATTCATCGTCGGTTAATTGTTTTCAGAAATTATGTGTTGGTAACACGTTAATTAAGCCCGCTTTTACATGCCTTTTGGTCTCATTAGAGAGCTTTAGTTTGTAGTTATATAACGAACAAGAACCGAATTGTAGGAGAAAGCGAGTGTGGATAGTGGTCAAGAGAGTACGCGCGTCCGTCGTCCTTCTTCTATCTTATTATATGTATGGTTGGTCGATATCTGGGACGCAGACTGAGATATGCTCCGACTTATGATCAGTACATGAATGAATCCATATGACTTTTGTTGCACATTTAATTGTCGATTCATCACGTTACTCCCTTTTTTTTAAATAACGACACGGAACTATTCAACCATTTTTAAAAGATATATAGATCTAAAAAAATATTCGTAGTATTGCATCTTTAAACATAAAACATAACACTTTTTGTTTCATAGTCATAACTATTTAAAAGTAATTAGTTATCTAAATACAAATATAGTAATCAATGCTAACAGATATTTGAAAACAAAGGAAGTATCTACTAGTTGCCATACCTCTTCCCCCACGTCCTTTTCATGTATTTAGCTTCTAGGCTGACTTTTTTTTCATATCACAGTACGGGCACAGATGCTCATTACATACATGTACAATCACCTTAACACATGCACATAAAGTCGCATATTTTTTAACGAATAATTTAAACGATCAGCATATCTGAGATTGATAAAGTTCACCATATAGACGCATCGTTGTATATCAACACACACATCGCCTACAATTGAAACAATAATTAGCCGTAAATATGAGCTCTTGTGTTGAGTTAGAGAGTCTCAAAATAACTGAGTGAACAGATTCTACCACAACAAACCTAACCAAGTGGACCGACTTTTTTTCATCCATTACTAGTTAATAGAGCAACGATGAGAATTTTTACGATGGAGTTCTACGTACTGCTACCAGTATTATGATTAGTACAACATCTACTAGCAGTAAAAACAATAATACTCTATTAATTCTACTATAAATAGTTAAAAGTGATAGTATATATATATATATATGCTCTATAGATAAGAAAAAAAAAAATAAAAGATTATTCTAGTACAGGACTACATTAAAAATTAGTAAAAGTCGCAACCTGTACGGCTAAAAGGCGTGCGTGAAATAGAAGTAGGTCGTGTAAGTAAGTCATCGTGCGTGTCAGTGTGCGGGTTTGAAAGTTACGCTGTGTAAGGCTGCTTTGCTAGCGTCCGGTTCCATCGTTCGTACGTGCATGCTCCCGATAGAGGACGTACAGTACCGGCTATATATATGTACAGGGACTGTGTGTGTTTCATGCTTGCATGGATGCACATGTAGTGTAAGTGTATATATATATCTCTCGTTGCTCCATAAGCTAGAGCTTTCTCACGCCAGGGTACGTGTAACAAGTACAAAGTGCTTTTTGGAGCGTCGTCGTTTGCGAGCGAGCATTGCATGCATGCACGGTGAGAATTAAACTTGCTGCTGAATCGACCGTGTCGTCGTTGCACCGGCCGCCGGCCGCGCACGAGGAAGCTAGGTGGCCGCGCCGTTGCCGGCGGGGAGAGAGAGAGAGAGGGGGGGGGGATGACGACGTACGAATGTCACTGTTCGGCGGCAGCGTCATGGGAGATGTGAAGGTGCTCACACCGACGTAGTACTACCAAACCACACACGCACAGTGGCTCGATCGATTCATCGCAGCAGTAGTACTACTGCTGTCACGCTGCTGCTGCTGCCCCAGTGCGTACGCCGTCCTGGATGGAACACACACGCATTCTCTCTCTCTCTCTCTCTCTAGGTCATCTCTTGCTTGCTTGCTCGCTGCTTCTCTCTCTAGGTCAGTGTCCACCTCGAGGGCTAGCTAGCTCATGCATGCATGCAACAAGACTTCCACGCACCAGGTGCGTCAACAGGACGATGGGGAGAGAGAGGGGGAGAGAGAGA
Organism: Oryza meyeriana var. granulata; assembly: GCA_003991445.1. Classification (NCBI taxonomy): domain Eukaryota; kingdom Viridiplantae; phylum Streptophyta; class Magnoliopsida; order Poales; family Poaceae; genus Oryza; species Oryza meyeriana. The sequence continues at coordinate 80,159 of RYFJ01001154.1, forward strand.
GTGTGTGTGATCTAGAGAGAGAGGGCCGAGTAGCCGACCGATCGGTCCCGGCGCCCTTGTTAATTACAATCTGTCAGCGACAAAACTGGTAGATACCAAACTCACTGTTCCTTCACTTTCACTCTCTCTCTCTCTCTAGTTTCCTAAGCTATATAGCAGCTAGCTAGATGCATGGCAGCAGCAGAGCTAGGTACATCGAGCTGCACATACGTACCAGATGCAAGCATGGCATTGCAGAGGGAAGACGATGCGAGAGAGGAGGGCACGCTGGCTAAGCTAGCTACCTGCACGCATCCATGCATGCATGGGCATAGTGCGGCCGGTAGAAGTGAGTGGTGAGCTGTCCGTCCACATGGGCTGTCGTCGTCGTCGTGCACAAGCACTGGCCCGCCCGCCCGGGCACGCCTGTTGCGTGCACCACCACCACCGGCAGCGACCACCACCCCCCGTACGTAGGACACCAACGGCCTCGACCTCCTGCCGCCCGCCCGGCATCCACTCCACCCCCGGTCCTGCTCGAGCGACTTATCATACGGCGATCGTCGTCACGTGAGGACTAATATAACTGTTCACTTAAGGTCGTGTTTAAAATAGCTTATGGACTGAGCTTAATAGCCATATGTGAAACGAGACAAATCAGTAGCATACAATTAATTAAATATTACTTTCTCCGTCTCAAAAGATAAAAATCCAGTATTAGATGTGACACCATCTAGTACTGCGAATCTGAACAGGCCCTCTATCCAGATTCGCAGTACTAGGTGATATCACACACTACTACAAAATAGGTTTTTCCCGGCGGCACCTGTCTCAAAATGAAGGCAGGCCATAAAAACGCCCGTCTGCGGTAAGTTTGCTGTCGGGGGGGGAGGGGGTGGGTGTTGTGGCCACCAGCGAAAATGTATTATCGTTCGCGGCTTCTAATGCGGTACGCCTATGAAAACACTATTATTTTTATAGGTGGGCCACGTTATGCGCAGCCTGGTTTTAATGCCGACGGTGTGTAACGTGGCCCGCCTGAGAAAATAGTGGTGATTTTCTCAGGCGGCCCACATAAAAACTACCAGCTGTGAATGGTGTGGCAAGCGGCCGCTTAAGTGGACCGCCTACGAAAACCCCCTTTATAGGGCATCTTCAACCTCGGGTTGTTCACTAGAGCCTCTCTCTTCTTTAAAAAGAAAAATATAGGGAGGAATGTTTTTAACTCGAAATCTTTGATGGATTTTGATATCTATGGTTAGATCCTTGTTCTCCTACCTTCTTTATGTAGTTTACTTCTACATTTGTGTTTTCAATTTGGTGGATTTTGCAATCATGCATAGTGTTCTATATATGTGTGGCATAGATCTATAATTTTTAATTGGTAACTTGGAGCTCAATTTGGCCTAAATGTTTTATGCAATCTTAGAGCAATGGTGTTTACTCATCCATCAATGTCGATGTTTTATATCGGCAATAATAATATGGGGCTACTCGTGAGACCTAAACTTAATGGACTGCAAAGAAACACGAACAATTTATACTGGTTCAGGCACTCAACATGAGGTAATACCCTACGTCCAGTTGTGGTGTATTGCCTTTGAGGTTTCTCTGGTGAGATTGTTCTTCTCCTGCCTTCAGGGAGCGCCCTGCCTCCCCTTATATACCAAGTGACAGGGTTATAGAGTAGGAATCCCAGTCGGACTCCGATCAAGGGATTTCCTTCTAGAAATACAATGTGCCCGACTAGGACTATATCATTTTCTTATCGTACAAGGTTATGTATGCCGAGTCTTATTGTATCCCTAATTACAAGGCTAGGCCCATCCTCTGTCTGAGTGGCTCAAACGTTTCTTATAAGGTACCAGGGGGCCCATGACCTCCACAGCAGTCCCTGAGACCTTCATAGTTGAGTCACAGCTGATGCCAAGTGCTCATCCTCCATGGTGAAGAATTTCCGAGTGCATTGCTCTCGAGTACTCTTTGTCCAAGTGTTTCTTCTGCCGAGTCCTACTTCATGTCAGCTTACAACGAGGCTCTGAAAGGCTTCATAGAAAAATATGAATAGTGTGTGCCAAATAGGCGCACCTATTAGGTGTAGCCCTCGACTTTGTGCTTAATTGTGAAACAATTAAACATAAAATCAAAGATCTTTAACCTTATAGTCTTTCCCGAGTAGTATACTACATGGTATATAGACTCTTCAGCATCATGTCAGCTGGAATAATTTTTGCTCAGGGCAATTATTGGCTAAGCATGTAAGCCAAGTGCTATTTCATGGATTTTAACCCAATATGTGATCAGGTGTACTTGAGAGATACTTACATCCCCAATTTTAATGGAGACCAGTTGTCGATCCTTATAAGGATATATCCTCAATACCTTAAAATAATCAAGATACCCGAATGTATACACCCGGTTGTAAGCTTAGCATGAAGCGTATCTGATTATTTAATCGGCTCTTGCAAAATAGCACCTGTATCGCGATTTTAACGCGACCAGTGAGCGACCTAATAGGGCATATTATTTAAGAACTCATATCTTTAGCCTACTACTGAATAAGCCAGCCTAAACCGACCTACCCAGCGCAGCCCTATAAAATCTGGAGATTTTGATCATTGTTTAACCCTTCCCGTCGCTTTGGGGGTGTAACACCGAAACGTAGCAGATTTTCATACCGAAATCGTTGCAAAAACCTTTGAATATGCCGCCCATGAACCGAGTGCGTTATCCATAATGATGCAATTAAGGACGCCAGATCTGTAGATCATACTTAGTATGCGTTGCACATATGATAGTTTGCAACTCCTATGCCGGTAGGTGAGTTTGTCGAACGAAAAATCGGCATTCCTTGTAGGACAGGATGAGTACTTTAGCGTCGGTAACCGTAATCTGTTAGAGGAATACTTGTCTGCAAGCCTTTCTGACTTACGTTCTGGATATAGCATGATTGCCATAGATGCCCGAGTAGATATATTGCAGGATCTGCTTGCCCTCCTCAGGTGTGACGCAGTGTATGAGAACTCCGGATGCGTTTTGATGATATAGGTCTCCTCTTACTATGATAAAGGTTTTGCCGCCGCTTGATTTACTCAGTTTCATTGCAATCTTTAGGAAATTCATCTTCCAGTAGGAATCGAATGAGTAGGGTCTTCTAGTCTTGAATAATAAGCACATCCGTAGGTTCTGGTTTTAATGCTGCTCCCGACTGAAAGCTCCAGTAGTGGCTTGTTTCCCTATTTTGGCCAAATAGATACCCGAACGCTGCGCTAGCGCAGGATTCGGTTGGAGACCCTCTTGGGGCATACCCAACCTGGCAAAATTGTAGCCGAATAAGGTATCCAAATCTCGTATTAGCATAGGATTCGGCTGACGACCCTCATGGGGCATACCCTACTCAACATAGTTGTAGTCGAATAAGGTACATGATCCTCGTATTAACATAGAATTCGGCTAGCGACCCTCATGGGGCGTACCCTATCCAACAGAATTGTGGCCAAATAAGGTACCTGAACCTAGCATTAGCATAGGATTCAGCTAGCGACCTTCATGGGGTGTACCCTACCCAGCAGTGTGGTACTCGAGCTCCGACTGGCGCCGGAGGTCGGTTATTAGCTCACATGGAGCGTATCAAAGTAAAGGTAACATTCGAGTCCCGACTGGCGCGAGTACTCGGTTAATGACCCTTGTGGAGCATTCCAAGTGATTCTTGAAGCGTCGCACTCCAAGTGTATCATGGCAGACTGGTCCAGCCCCAGAGTGTAGGAGATAGGATCATAGCCCCGAGTTCCTGTTACGCGTATCCGGAACTAGCCTTGCATTATAAACATATTGGATAAGTAGCATCTGACGAAGAAAACAATCACCCGAAGACAATTGATCTATTTTATAATAGATATAAATATGTGTTCCTCCTTTTATTGATATTAATTTCCTCGAGTAGTTGACCCCTTACGTTTAAACACTCAGCCTGACTAGTCATAGCCCCCTAGCGTCGGGAGTTGGCTCATGGCTCTTTCCCAGACATGTGTTTTGGATGACTTGAGTTCGTCTTTCATGGAGCAAAGCTTCATGGATCAGAATTTATATTACTCGAGTACTTTTGCAATCATTAAGAGCAAAAACAAAAAATGCGCAGAATGTACACCTATTAGGTATAAGCGGCTACGGTATTGGCGAGGCCGAGTGAGGAATTGATGATCTCAGCCCTCTAGATCCAATCCCGACTGGCACTAAGGCATATCCGAGTCAAACCATAGGGAAGTGAGTTGCCTCCTGGCCCATTTAGATGAGAATATCATATAAAGAAAAAATATTTATCAGAAAGCGACTTAGCTGTTTGGTATTGCATAAGTTGGGAGTGGGGATGCTATCCTTGCATTTGAGCTTTTGAGCCCTCGAACATGTCACTTATCGTTTTGATAATCTTTAATTCTAGGAGGTCGAAGACGGTTGCGACCGCCTGCCACAACAAAGTCGTCCGACTTGCGTTTGTGGTTCTAGCCTTAGTCGGGGCCGCGTCATCGGTGTCCTTCCATTCTTTCTGTCGGGGTGCCTTTTTTGTCATCGAGGGCCTTATCAACAGCGTCGGCCGAGTCGGCGTATTTGTTCGCTATGTCGAATAGAGTTTTGACAGAGTTTGGAGGCTTCCAAGTAAACTTAGCGATGAGCAGGATATCCTTGACTCCTTTTCGAAAGACGACGATGACGACCTCGTCCTTAATCTTCGGGATTGAATTCCTCTTATCTGAAAACCTCTTGATGAAATCACGAAGAGACTCGTTCTTCCTTTGATGGCACTGATACAGGTCGTACTCGGAAGATGGCCTCTCGTATATCCCTTGAAAATTGACAATGAAGCGTTCCCGGAGTTCTCCCTAGGAGCTGATGGATCTCTTAGAAAGTCCTGTTAGCCATGTCCTCGCCGAGTCGGCTAGAGCGACCGGAGGTAGTTAGGCATGGCCTTGTGATCCCCTCCAGCTACTCGGATCGCCAGAGTGTAGACTATAAGCCAGGACTCGGTTGGTCTTCTCGTCGTATTTTTCAATTTCAGTCGGCTTGAAGCCTGACGGCCAGTCGACTTATTACAGCTCCTGGGTGAAGGTCAGTACTCCTTCATCTGCATAAGGACTCCGACTCCGACTACGGTGGTGAAACCGCTCATGGTGGAGGCCGAAGCGCTCATTCTCATCTTCCTGTCGATGACGCACGTCTTCCTTGCGTTCACGACGCCATGCGTTGATGTCTCACCAGATGTCATGTCGTAGTTGGCCTTGGAGATCCTGGTTGTCCCGATGGTAGTCTTGATATCGGCGCCGCCGGTCGTTGTTGGAGTTGCCGAGTGATGTGTGGCGTGAATCCGTGTACGGCTAACTAGAGCCGGCGGCTTGGTGTCGCATTGACGCAAATGAGATCGTCGTTGGAGAAGCTGACCTATTGGTCGGTATGAGAGTGTCACCTGACTGTTGACGCTGCTGACATCGCAAACTGCAGTGTATCCAGTAGGGTTGCAGCAGCCACAGCATTCCGTTGAGGGGTCACAAAGATGTCATGGTCGCCGACTAGGTTTTGGAGGATCTCCCGTTGAGCAATGCGCCCGGCCTTGCGTAGATTGTCGTTGCGAACATCGCGCTCGGCCTACAGGCGTCTTACATCTTCCTCCTGTTGTTCACGTAGTCGGCGGGCTTCCTTTTCTTGCAAATCGCATAGTCGGCGTGCCTCCTGAGTGGGAGTTGAGCCCTTGGACACCATGAAGACTTCATGTGGTGGAGAAAAGCTCGCCGAACTGCTGTCCGACTTAGAGTTGGAATCAGAGTAGTTGATGGGGGTAATTACAACTCTATCCTCCCTAGATCCAACCTCGAGCGGCTCTAGGCCGTATCCGAGTCGAACTCCAGGAGATCGGGTTTGCCGCATCGGATGTTGATTGAGGATATCCGCGGTGACACCGAATCCGAATGGGAGATTGACGATCTCCTCCTTTCTTAGTCCGATCTCGGCTGGCTCGAGGCCGAGTCCAAGTCGAACACCGAAAGAAAGAGTTGTCCCGAGACCCAGGCATGTTGAAGATTGCCGCAGCATGTCGACGAGGATTGCTGCAGCATTACATAGGCCGACCGGCGCGGAGTCGGCTTAGTTCCTGGCCGATTGGGCCGGATCCGAGTCGAACAGGGTGAGGTTGCCAAATTTGTCGGCGACGCAGTCGAGACTCCCGAAGGTGATTGTTTGCCCGGGGAAGAAGTTGATGCCATCGACTCCCTTGATTGGATCCATCAGGATTGATGAAGATGATCTCGACGAAACCCCTATCTAGTGCGCCAACTGTCGATGTTTTATATCGGCAATAATAATATAGGGCTACTCGTGAGACCTAAACTTGATGGACTGCAAAGGAACATGAACAATTTATACTGGTTCAGACTCTCGAGATGAGGTAATACCCTACGTCCAGTTGTGATGTATTGCCTTTGAGGTTTTTCTGATGAGATTGTTCTTCTCCTCCCCTCAGGGGGCGCCCTACCTCCCCTTATATACCGAGGGGCAGGATTATATAGTACGAATCCTAGTCAGATTCCGACCAAGAAATTTTCTTCTAGAAATACAACGTGCCCGACTATGACTATATTCTTTCCTTGTCGTATAAGGTTATATATGTCGAGTCCTATTGTATCCCTAATTACAAGGCTAGGCCCATCCTCTGTTTGAGTGGCCCAAACACTTCTTATGAGATACCTAGGGGTCCATGGACTCCACAGTCAACGATGATTATTTAGCTAGACATGGTAGTTTTTCTATATATTAAGTTAGTTTGATATGGATCAGTTTGGTAGAGAGATAAACATTAGTATGTCTTAATATTTTTTTTAGAACCAGTTTTATTTTTTTATTCAAAATTGAAGCAATACTATTTGACAAAAAAAACGTAACTCTTTTATACGAAGTCGGATGATGACAAACTTTATATGAATTGTAAAAATTATTCGAGAGTGCAGACTGTTTTATATCTTATTTTGTATGGAATTTTTGGTGACTTTACGGACTTCTACTTGTGATAAATTAATTGAACTTGATTACTTTGTATGGATTTTTTGGAAAATTGGATGGAATATAGTTAATATTTGGATATTTTCTAATTTGGACGCATTTCGATACAAGTAAGTTAATTTCGATGCAAGTAGTATCTTGTTGACTGGGTCAAGACAATTATATAAATTGTATGTGTGGATCAAGTTATAAGATATTTCACAAACATCATCCAGTACTATGTGTTTATATAAGTACTATGTAAATATATTAATTAATAGCTTGTCTAAATTAATTAATATTGTATATATTATCAAATACGGCTTTCATCGATAAAGATAACCTTTTTTTATTGATTGTTCAAGCAAATCATCGTCGATTATATATATATAACACATGAACCAAAAAATAAATTCAAAATTGGCAGGAAATTCAAACTCAAAATTTGGCGCATAATCATCACAGGTGGGCCACATTGCAAAACTTGCCCGCCTGTGACACTATCTTCACAAGAGGGCCATATTGCAAAATTTCCTCCTGTGAAACTATCTTCATAGGCAGGCCACATTGCCTAACCGCCTACGAATAGATATCTTCGCTGGTAGTCGTCGTTACCCGGCCGTCGACGAAGATTATTTTCACTAGCAGATATGTTATATGGCCCGCCAACGTAAATGGTTTCATGCTTTATCGCCAAAGAAAAATGTTGCATTTTCTTTGGCCATCGGTCGCTGGCGGCTGATCCAACCACCACTGAAAACGTGATTTAGCCATCAGAGATTTAACTTTTTATGATAGTGATATATAGTCTTAGGTTTTTATATTTTAAGATGGAGGAAGTAACTAATATAAACTTAAAATGGATTTATTTATTTTTTAAAAGAACTTTTATATATGTAGATTTTTTTAAAAAATACACCGTTAATTAGTTCGAAAAATATACTTATAAAAAACAAGGTAGTAGCTTAAAGTCATAAGCCGGTAGGAACGGATCCGAAGTTCGTCCGACCATCGGCTGATTTGAATTGGTCATTGTATTACATTATGACTGAAGAGGATTTTTCGGAGTTCATTGTAAGATCAGAAAATTGTGCTAGCTAATACGGTGACGTTGAGATTACCTACCTCAAGCGATGTGTGAAACTACCAGCTCCAGCTGGCCGATCAACTATAGCACATATCTCAATAAATCGCAGTATTGTGTTCCTTTCCACAATATAGCACAAATCCCAATAAAACATCCAGTACTGGCTTAACATGTAGAGTAAACACGTCTGGGTCGTAAAAATCCTCTTCGCGAAAACAGTGGGCAACCCTACCCAAGCTCCCCACCGTGGGGCCCACAGGCAAGGAGGGACCCACGTGTCAGTCTGCCCTGCCGACCGATGAGCAGTGGACGGCCGATCGACGGCTTGTCGTTTTCCCTCCGGGGAATTCTCACTCATGCCTCGCTAATCTTACTACGCTACTACTACGCGCTCTCACTGCTTAATTCCGTGAGTCTTTTCCTGGGGCCAATCTCGCGGGGGACTCCAAGCGAAATTATAAAACGAGAGCAAGAGGGGACAGAGTACAGACGAGTAAAAAGAAAAAAAAAAGATAAAGAGAAGCTAGTGACAGCAACAGCGGGCAATTGTTCTTCTCGGGGGACGTGAAAAACTTCGGGGGACTCGGGATTCTCACTGTCCACCTCAATAAATTTCTTACTCCCTCTGATCTAAATTTGTCTCGTAATACTACTTTTTCTCGTATCTCTTTATCTCAACCAATCATAATTTTTTCTATTTAATTTTTTTATCTACTTTATCACTTTAATTAATCATAATCATTTCTCAACCCAACCTTAATTTTTTCAATAAATGGTATAAGTTGAAGTATTTTGAAACAGAGAGAGTAAGTAATTTTTGCTATATATTTTTCTAGGTATTTAGCCAAAGTTTAGCTACTACCTTCGTCCTTAAAAAACTTTATTTTCACCCTAGGAGATTTATTTAAAAACTTCTTCACAACTATCAATGAATTAGAGTTTATTAAAGTAGAGGATAAATATAAAGTGATTTGATAAAGTGGAGAACAAATGTATTGAGATTTGTTATGGTGAAAGACAATTATATTAGAATTTATTAAAGTAGTCTTTTTAACTTTATATTAATATGTATAGGATAGACAAAAATAAAGACTTTATAGGGTGAAGAAAGCAGTAGGTAGAGCTAACCAAGTAAGTAACAGTGGGAGTAGATGGCTAATAAGCTAGCTACGCTAGCTGGCTAGCCAGTATCTTGTTTGGTTTGCTGCTACTTTCAAAATATAATTATTTATAGGATTTAAATTTTATTCTATAATATAAATATTTTTAAGTATTATTTATGATACTAATTATTCTATCAATCAGTTTTTATTTAGATTTTTTTCCATATTAACCTAATCACTGTTCCACTTCAATCATTCCTTGTTTATTAAAGGACATAAATTTTTTAACTTAAACTTAATTTTTACTAAATAATCTAGATATACTTATATTTTAGAATCGAGTAGTAGGTCGATGGGTCATTTGGTCGAGATAATAGTTGCTGTGGTGTACTGCACTGTGCGAGTTGATGCTTTACTATTTAGGGGACTTGTAGTCTATCAGGAGCTGCCGGGTCCTACCGTGGATTGTACATTGATCTGACGGCGTCATTTATGCACACACATCTAGGAGTAAGATTGAATAATTGATGTGCTCTGTCTTGTAATCGGGTTTTACGCCGGTTAGTGAGAAAATATACTCCCTTCATAAAATAAATCAAATTTTTAGCGGTCAAATATTCAAAATAAATTAATTCTTAACTTCTCCTCTATCCACATATCGAGAAAACCATCTTGGCCTACCGATGATAAGTCATAGAACCAACCAAAATTTAACTTGTGAGTAAAAATTTTATATCTGTATTATTCGTAGTTTAAAAACAAATGTTGAAAAATAAACAACCATAAAAAAACCCTAATCAACTCCAAAATTATGTTTTAGAATTCAAAATTTGGCATTAGGCTTATAAGCTGAAAGATAAACAATAAGGTTGTTTATCTATTTAATATCTCTTACTTATTCATCCACCAATACTATATTCTTATTAATTAGCAACATTGTAGCTCTCTTTCTCACCACTAAAGTTGTCTCAGGATAGAGGATTTGATTTTTTTTTTTTGGGACAGGGAGTATTTTGTTGTAGGAGTAGGAGTTAGTAGCTCCTTTCAGTTTCAAAAATGTGAGCTGATGTGTCAGTATAATGCCCCATCACTGAGTTATACTTTAAGATTAATGCAAAGTCACTGTGTGATGGAGAGCTTAGAAGTACCTCTCTAGTAATTTTTTTAGAAGGGTAATCTATCTACTATCTTCATCCAAAAAAATAGTTATCTTTTTAGAATTCAAAATTTATTTTAAAATAGTTATCACTCTAGAGTACTACTTGTCACATCAATCACCTCTTATTCAAATTTCTCCTTATTCTACCCTCCAAGCACGCTTTCACTTCCTACCATACATCATTTAATAAGGGGCGTTATAGTCTTTTTTTTAAATCTTAATTTATACTAAACAACCTAGAATGGCTACTATTTTAGAATGGAGGGAGTATCATATTATTAAAGTATTAAGATAACTCGAAGAAGACACTAGGTTTGCTATGGAGGTCTACAAATTCCATTGATAATGAAAGAAAAATGTTATAGTTATACTATCAAATTACGGTGGGTCTAAATTATAATGCTATAGATCGATCGATATAGTTGTATATAAAATATAATGGTATTTGTAAAAATAGATCACGCTGCTAAGGGTTTGTATGTCAAATCAATTCTCTTAAAATCTATTTTACACAACTTAATAGAAGTGAGAGTTGTATACCAAATCTCTTAAATTTATTAGATTATAATAACTAATTCTAATATAAAACTATGGCGGAAAAAGTATATTTCATCCCCTGAAGTATTAGGGTTGGTCTACTTGACCCCCTAAACTATAAAACCGGGTATTCTATCCCCTGAAGTATGAAAACCAGCTCAAATAACCCCTTAGAATAGTTTTGTAGGTGGTTTTGCCATCTAGATGATTATGTGGTAGTGGTTTTTACCATGTAGACTATGTAAGGGACAATATATGGTCATAGAATTGGTTAAGTATTTTTTTATAAGTGCAATAGCTTGAAAATAGTGTATATTAGTGTTAGTATGTAATTTTTAAGCTTGTTGATCAGTGAGTGAAAAGAAATGATTTGATTAATTTGGGTTTAATAGACTAGCCAGTTTTCATACTTCAGATGATAGAATACCCAGTTTGATAGTTCAGATGGTTAAGTAAACTAACCCTAACCCTAATACTTCAGGGATGAAGTAGACTTTTTCCAACTATGGCCAAGTCAAACATCAACATCAAAGGCCATGAAAAAAATTAAATAACATATTTTTTTTTTACCAGATGGACTACACTAGCCGATATGTAAATATAAAAATTACATATCATATATAGTTCTACTTTTATTGAGATATCCTGCTAGATCATGCAAAGTAGAAACAAATTTCCTGACCAAGGTTTAAGTGCTCGTCAGTTTAGTCTTTTACATATCATTATTATCTACACATTCATTTTATATTGAGGGTCAATGTTTTTCTAAAATAATAATATTATAATATATTTTATCATTAATGATAACTATAACCAAATGATATACCATGAACATGACCATATAGTTGGATCTTGAAGGGTCAATATCTTTAATAAAAGAATAAAATACAATTATTGTTGAAATGGTTTCTACGGTACCAACAAAGATTTCAATTTTGAATTGTCCAAGATGACATGCAATTTGGAATGGAGGTAGCACAAAAAGTGAATAGTCAAAACTTTAATGAATGTATGATGTAAGAAGAAATCAACTGCAATCCAATTAAGAACTATTTTCTTTTTCTGCATCACAATTAACACACACAAAAAAAACTATTCCCACATGCCACCGAAAAAATATAAACCGTAGCGCAAATTAATATGGTATTACCTCCGTTTCAGAATATAAGTACTTCTGACTATGAATCTAAACACATTTAGAACGAAGGTAGCGGTAATTAATTACCATACAATATTTTTCACATAAACAAGCTGCACTTCATACAAACACAAAAGAGGAGTCCCTTGCATCACAAACCAGTGATATTTTGGACTATGATGCTATCTTAAGGGATTGCCCAAGACCACAAACTTGGTAACAAATTTGGTCGTTACATGTCAAACTTTACCTACTATATATGTAAACAGTCTCCAATCTTTAGAGAAAAAAAAACCTCCCATTGCGTGACTCCACCACAACACACGCGGTACCTCATTCGATGTAACACTATCAAAGTTAACACGGTTTGACGCCACACACATACATACACACCACAAATATCACTGACACATTAGCACTTAGTAGAAACTAAACACTTGATCGACCCAGCCCGGCCAGGGACCACGCCACACACTTACACGTACTTTGTTCTAAAATAAAAAAAAATTAGTATTGAATGTGATATATTTTAATGTTATTATGAATCTAAACAGAAACTGTTTAGATTCGTAATAATACTAGTTTTTTATTTTAGGATAGGGGAAATAGCTAATAGCGCGGCCGTATGCTCGATCGCACCACCACTTCCACTGCTACTACGAACTCATAAGCTCGATTGACCACGCTCCTCGACGACGAGGCGTCGCTATATAACTAGGTTTAAGGCTACGTTGCGCCGGCCTCTCCCCGTCTTCGTCTTCGTCACACCACCCACCCCCTGTTCATCTCGTGTGTGGCGGTGGTGGCGCTGGCTAGCTAGCTAGCTACCATTCGCCGTGGTATTTCCTCGGTGAGGAGAGGAGAGGAGAGAAGTAGAGTGGTGGTATCGCCATCAGAGCTCAATAATACTAGTGCACGCTCGCCTTGTTTTCTAGCTCTTGTCAGCGAACCTTCCCCCCTGAAAACCCCACCCACCACCTCTCGTCGTCTCCTTCTCTCTCCCACTCGGTGTCGTCTGCTTGCTTGGTTGGTTGGTTTCTCTCTCTAGGCGTCGCCGCGCGCGGCCGTGATCGATCTCAGCTCTTGTGGGTTGAGGTTGCGTGATCTGGTGTGATCTGTGTGTGTGGGGGGAGATGGCTGGAGCCGGGGGTGCGGCTGCGGCTGCGGCGGGAGGTGGAGGGGTGGCGGCGGGGAGGAGTGGAGGAGGAAGTGGTGGGACGGCGGCGGCAGCGGCGGGGGCGGGGGCACCGGACCCGAGGGCAGAGGCGCTGAGGTGCCCGCGGTGCGACTCGGCGAACACCAAGTTCTGCTACTACAACAACTACTCGCTGTCGCAGCCGCGGCACTTCTGCAAGGCGTGTAAGCGCTACTGGACGCGCGGCGGCACGCTGCGGAACGTCCCCGTCGGCGGCGGCTGCCGGAAGAACAAGCGGTCGAGGAGCGGCGGCGCGCCGGGCGGTGGCGTCGGTGGCGTGGGGAGGAGCGGGTCTGGTGCCGGTGGAGGCGGCGGGGCGGCGGCTGTCTCGTCGGCTAGCGGCGGTGCTGGTGGCACGTCGTCGCTGGCGCTGCCGCAGCCCGGGTCGCTGCCGTCGCTGTCGTCGGCGCTGGGCCTCACCGGGGGCACCTCGCTGGCGTCGCTGCTGCTCGGGAGCGGCGGCTCTGGGGGAGACCACCTCGGGCTCTTCCAGGCCATGCAGTCGGTGGTCTCCGACGCGGCCGCCTTCGAGATGCACCAGCAGCAGCAGTCGCAGGTGGATCACCTGCTGGGCCTCGGCTACGGCGCCGCCGCGGGGGCGCAGATCCAGGCCACCAAGCCGTGGTTGCATGACGGCGCCACCGGTGCCGGGTTCCTCGACGGGTTCTACGCGCCGCTCCTGTCCGGCTCCATCGTGCCGGGGCTGGAGGAGCTCCAAGTCAAGGCGGAGGCCACCACCGGCGAGCACCAGCAGAAGTCGGCGGCAGCGGCCGGTGAGCAGAGCTGGGACCTGCCGACGCCGTCGTCGTCCAACGTCGAGGCGAGCATCATCGCGTCGGACGCGCTCATGCCCGGCCGCGTCGATGAACCCGGCGGTCAGCACGACCACCTCCACGGCGCCATCCGCGCAGTCGCTCCTCTACTGGGGCAACGGCGGCATTGGAGCCGCCGCAGCGGCATGGCCGGACCTCGCCAACTGCGGATCCTCCATCGCGACGCTCTTCTAGCACTGCCGCCTCCATGCCGCCGGCAGCAGGGTTAGCTCGTCGCCGTTGGTTGCCGTCGTTAACTTATTTTTTTTCCACCTTAATTTCCATGGTTAATTTCCCGATCTCTTGACTAAAATAACATGTAATTTGTGGGGAAAAAAGCTGAGATGAGAGAGAGAGCACACTGTGGTGTGGAGATAGAGAGAAGAGATCATCATCTCATAGGCAGAAAACTAGCAGCAGCCAATTCATCAACAACCAACGAAGAACCAAAAATTCCTACAAGATTCCATCGCCGGTCGGGAGGAAGAAGAACAGATCGACCGACCACGTTCTTCCTTGTCTCCGGCCGGTCGACGATCGAGGCGGCGGCGGCGGCATCGATTTGGGATGCAATGGTGAACAAGAAGGAGATCAATCATGCATGGCAGGAGAAGAGAAGCAAGCAAGTGTAAGTGCACTAGATAGTGTTGCTACTACTTGATTTGCTAGCTAGCTAGGTTCTTGGCTTCTTCTCCTTCCTTGGGTGGTATGTAGTAGCTTATTTGTATATAGGGCATACGGTGTGGGGGGATAGATACACGAGAAGAGCTTTGCTTTCTTGCGGCATCCATGGCGGTGGTGCAAGAACATGGGGGCCTTTTCTCTCTCTCTCATCTCGGCATTTTAATCGGTGTGTTTAATTGGTTAATTACCCTACCTTTGGCTTTGGGAAGTACTCTAGATGTATAAGTTAATAGTACTCTTAGATCACCACCTTGCAGCATAATTAGAGAACTGTTTTTGAGTTCTCATGCATTGGACTTGTTAAGGGTCGTCCAATTCCTTGTTCCTCTTCTAGAGTGGAATTTTCTTTCTCTTGGGGTTCTTTTTTTTTTCCCTGGTTCAAAACTTTGCTTGTATCAATGATGACTTTGTGAGCTATGAGAAATTAAAACTTCTGTTTGTTCAGATGGACCGTGAATTCCATTCCATTTCATAGATTTGCTCATATATATATATACCTCCTCTGTGTGTACCTAGGATTATATATAGTTGTTTACACACACACACAGATACTAAGATGCATATATATATATATATACTGTGCTAGCTAGCTACTTCTACTCCACTCCAGTTACTCCATCACTTTTAGTGCATGGACGGATGCATGTCTCACTTTAGTGATGCTCCAGCAGCTTTAACACCTTTGCTCTCATTTTCATGCGCCGGCCGGCCGGTGTGTTTGCATTGCATGATCTGATCTTTGAATTCTGCGCTCTGGCTGGCCTGGCTTCTTCTCTCATGGAGGTGTTTCCTTTTTGCTGCCATAGATCATTGGATTCTCCAGTAGTGGTGTACTCGAATTAGTGCTAGCTATAGCTAGTATCATGGAGGTACTTGTTGCTTCTGGTCGTCAGAATCTTGCTTGTGCATGCCCTCGGCAGCTGGAGAGGCCAAAAAACATGGCTGCTTTGCTTGTTCTTACCTGCATGTCTCGTAGCAACTCGGAGCCGCATTTTTGATGCATGCTAGGCTATCTCCACACCAACTGGTAGGTAATTGCATATCAGCTACTACTACATATCACTCAGAAAAGGGAAAGATAGATAGAAACAAAAATAATTAAACGAGGGGGGGACAAATGAAGACAGTTTGTGTGGACATATATGCATGTGGGGGGAAATGGGCGACGATCGGACTTGGAATTTTGCATATTTCAATTTTTTGTTGCTTGAGCAATATATATGTGTTAGCTTAATTGCAGTTACATTATATTAATTATTTATTCTCACCTGGGTTTAACATGCATGTAACTTCTTTGAAAGGTTCCTTAGAGGTTTGTTCCAATGCGCTTCATTTGTTAACTTTTTGCTAGGCTAATATCTGTTGAAAATGAATTTGCCATTCAAAAAAGCCAAAATACGGAGAAACTTGATGTTGACAAATTTAGTTATATCCTTTTCGAAAAAAAACATGTATTACCTTGAAAATTGCATTGTGTATATGAGTGGAATATATTATTTGAGATTAGTTGAAAGAAAAAGAGCATTCTGAACTAGGATGGGTTTTGCATTTCTAATGACATGATTCGAAATAAGGAACTTGTGGTAGTGAACAGATGGATCAGAATTTTTTAGGAACATATACCAGAATTATAAGATAGCTAGCACATATAGGTATAGATCAAATTTATTTAATTAACATAAATATTAGCTAAGTGATGAACTTATTCGGAATATAAGCTACGTGTGATGGACTGTTAGTGTTTCTAGGACTTCGCTTTGTTTCCCTTATTGGCTAGTTAGTTAATTTCCGTGGCTCTCAATCTTTTTTTGAGAAGTACACTTCTCCCATTGATTTCCAGCTTATATCCATTCAGAATAACTACTACTAGTAGTAGTAGTAGTAGTAGTACAAAAATCATCATGCATGCATGTCTTTCTACTAGTAGCTCTGTAGCTTGCATATGTGTTATGACAGAGTGGTACGATCACTCAAATCTAAGTCTATAATCCGTACCTAGCTTCATCTCATTTATTTTGTTGAATAACACTGTGTTTGATGCTGTTGCAACAGCATAAAATTCATAAATGCCATCAATCCTTTTGTTAGAACCGTACGGTTGTATAAGTATGTTGGTTCCACGTCATAAAATGGAAGAACTGACCTAATAACTGTACATGGGTACATCCGTACTAATAGTACTCGGAATACATCTATAAAAAAAAGGTACTCGAAATACACATTTTTACTTCTGTTAAGACTAATTAATACTTATATGCATTTTGATACGTAATATTACATTTCTATCTAGTTTATTTCTGTATATAAATATTATTCTTCTTAATATGCATGATACAAGCAACACACATGTATGCATTCTAAAGTCGACATTTGCAATCATCTTGCTTTGTGTTATCGGATCTCTTGCAGGTTTCAAATTAAACGTAATAGCCAAGATCGGCTTAATTAATTGATGAGAAAATATACAGGAGGCAATACATAAAGTGATATTTATGCACATATATTGATCCCAAATCAATAGTCAAATACAGGCCCTGCAAGACTACAGTGGTGTGCATGCCCACTTAGCTTACCAGTGGTACTGTCTATGTGCTTTAATACCAGCGCCGTTACTTGTACTACATAGGCATAAGTAAACAACAAAATGTTGCCTTTTCTGCTAAGGCAGTGAGGACTAGATATTATCTTGATTAATAACATACATGCATGGAACATCTACAAATTATAATCGATGACAAACTAGTTAATTGTGTGTAGTAGTTCTATGTGTGTGTGTGTGTCAATAATGGGTGTGTTTATTAATTCCTTGCATCTCTTTTCTCTTAAATACAGAAAATATTGACAAGATAGAGATTCATGTATAGTCTACATTTATATGTTTTCTTGGTTGGTAAGGTTTTTTTAGTAGGATATGTATACTTTTGTGTTACTAACAAATTAAATCAGTGTGAGTATCACTGCTATAAAAAGGCATATCTGTGGCAGCCAAAATATATTTTTCGTGGCGGTCCGGCCAACGCCGGCCACCATAGGTCAAAGAAATGGAACCTTTTTCTCTGGCGGCATACCACCGCCAGCAGAGAAAAACCTTTTTTGCTAGCGGCCAATGTTTTTCTAGAGAAAAACCTTTTTCACTAGCGGCCAAGTAACATTGGCCGCCAGCGATAACAGGATCACAGGAGAAGGGTGTTAACTTGGCCCGTCAGTGAAGACAGTTTCACAGTAGGTATTTTGCAATGTGGCCCGCCTGTGAAGATTTGCCGCCAAATTTCGAATTGTATTTCCCATAAATTTTGAATTTATTTTTGGTTCACGTATTATGTGTGTATATATATATAATCGACAATGATTCGTTTAGACAATAAATAGAAAAGATTATCTTTATCGATCGCAACCATATTTGATAATATATATACAATATCAATTAATTCACGCAAGCTATTAATTAATTAATATATTTATACAATACTTATATAAACACACATAGCACTAGATGATGTTTGTAAAATATCTTACAGCTCGATCTACATGTACAATTTATATGACTTTCTTGACCCAGTCAATAAAACACTCAAATTTCTTGTCCGAGTTCAAATGCCCTTCTTTATGAAAAAAACCGTCCTAACTTGTGGCAGCACTTGTGGTGGATAAAGTGGCACATGTCTCGCTGTATGTTCTCAATAGATCGGTCATCGAGCGTCCTTTCGAACTTCTGGAGTTTAGGAAGCTGCATCAAGTACATTCAGAGAAAAGAAATCGTTACACGTTAAAAATTAGCAACTATAATAAACGTACATATATTTTGATGATTTACTACTTACAACTGCAGGGTTCGTGGAGTACCTCCCATTAACCCTAAGATACTCGTAGACATAATATCCACATAGGACGCTTTCCTTGGGTTACTTGTGGCACTTTAATTTATAAGACATAAAAAAAACAATGTTAATTAGTTACATAGATTAGCATGCAGACTTATAAGAAGTATATTCATCATTAATTACCGGCCACTTATTGCGGACGAGTAAATCATCTCTTTTCTCCAACCACTCTCTGTCTTCTCGGTAGTAAAGCTTGTAGGCGTTGTCCGAGCAAATAGAGGGAATTAGTCATACATATAAGAACAACTATATATTTATCCATGTGCTGCAACGATGGGGGAATTTTTTACTACATCCCGGCCGGTAGAACGGAGTAAATATTAGCAATATGCATAAGAACAAGAACTGGAATTAGAACGCATGTAAGTAGAAGAATTACTACTGCTAAATCGAAATAAATATATTTAACACCTATTTGTAAAAAAATACTACTATATTCAAGGAACACCACTGCCGGTTAGGATCCGGCAAGAAGACCACCGCTATAATTCTTTTACTACGTGTTAATTTCTTTTATGTTAGTCGTAACAGCGGTAGTAATTTTTTTACTCCCGCATGCATCAGAAACAGATGGGAAGGTGCGGGTGTGGAAGAGGAACAGAAGACGAAGAAAAAAAAAGAAGGGGGACCGCTCCCTGGGCATGGCAGCGAAACAGAAAAATGAAGGATGTGTTTGGTTTGAGAATGAAGTGGGATGGGTTAGATCTATTCTTGTTTTTTGGTATGGGTTGGTCCTAATTTTTGTTTGGTTAGAGGGATGGAATGAACCCTGTTTTTTGTTTGGTTGGAGGAATAAAAGGGGATGGAGTAATCCTATTACCTGTTTGGATGGAAGGATGATGGATGCGGCCGGTCCAGGAGCAGCTCCCTGCGCCGTCGCCCGCCGTCGCCATCCTTGCGCCGTCGCCCCGTCGCCCGCCGTCGCCGTCGCCCCGTCGCCCGCTGTCGCCGCTCCCTGCCCCGTCGCCCGCCATCGCCCCGTCGCCCGCCGTCGCTCCCTGCGCAGTTGCTCGCCGTCGGCGGTCCCTGCGCCGTCGCCCGACGTCTCCCCGTCGCCCACCGTCACTGCTCCCTGCGCCGTCGCCCGACGCCGCCATCGCCCCGTCGCTCCCTGCGTCGTCGCCGCTCCCCACACCGCGTCGCCGGTCGCCCCGTCGCTCCTGCGCTGTCGCCGCTCCCGCGAGAAGTGGGTCGGCGCGGTCCGGCCGTTTTGGCCGGATCGATCGATCCCGAATTTGAGAGGAATATTCCCTATTGGGTCTAACCCATCCCACCTAGTCCACAAACCAAATACACAAAAAAATGGGATGAACCCATCCCAACCCACCAAATCCATCCAACCAAACGCATCCGAAAAGAACGGAGGCGAGCGCTTCCTACGGCATTGTGAGGCGCACTATATATTATGTAGCGCTACGCGCGGTATAGCGATACTGTATGTGTGTATGCATATATATACACTACTTTAAAAGAGACTAGTGATGATGGTGAGTGGTAAATCTGCCACCAACACCACCACCAACTTCCTACTTTTTGTGTGAAGGAAAAAGGACAGCCCACATGCCAATAACAAATATATGTAAAATTAAAAATAATATATATATAAAGTTATAGTAATAACTGGTTAATTATAATTTTCTGTAATTAAAAATCCTGTTGCAACGCATAGGCAATATGTTAGTGTGTGTGTGTATATATAGAGAGAGAGAGAGATTGGCTACTATGCTTTATAAAGCACAGCCCCATCCGTGTGGCATACTCCTGTCCTTTGAATGGATTGCTATCTGCGGTCAGATATGGATGGACGGAGCGCTCTCTTCAGACATAACGGCGCACTCACCTAACTCGCGACGCACTCACCTAACTCGCGACGCTCTCTTCCTCCTGCGCCTCCCCTCAGCCGCGCCGCCGCCTCCTGCTTGCCTAGCGCCGTCGTCATCGTCATCGCCGTGCCCGTCGCTGAAGTCCTCAGCCGGCATTGGTCACCTTCGCCTGTCGCCGGTGAGCACCCTACCGCGCTGCCCTCTCCTTTCTTCCTCCTCGGTGCCCCGATGTTTTTCTCCCATCTACCGTGCGCCGTCGCCGCCGTGTTCTGCACGCCGCCACTTCGCCTGTGTGCTGCTACCTCCCCTCTGCCTCGGTGAGCCCTAGCCGTCGCCGCCTCTAGAAGACGCCGCCGGTGAGCCTCCAAACCACGCCTCCTCCTTGGACCGTCGTCGTCGTCGTCTCCCCTACACCCGAATCGGTGCCCCCTTTCCTCTCTACCGAGCAGCTGTCTCCGGAGAGGGAGAAGGATATGGAGGACGAAGGGCACCGGGCGGCGCTGCTGCACCAGTACCTGAAGGACTAGATGGAGCTCGTCGGCGGCGGAGAAGGGGGACGCCATGGCAGCACAGGGCAAGAAAGCATCAGAGCTGAGCTAAGCTTGCAGATAAAGAGTAATTTAGGATTCTTTTTTTTCTTTTTTATGTCTTGTTGACTTGCTCTGCTTTCTTGGAGGGGGAAAAAATCTTTCCTTTTCTTTGCACTGGTAATTTTTAGTGTCTGTACCGTCTGTAGTGTTTCGACTGATTGTAGTGTTAGATCTTACCCAGGAGTACCTTTGGTTTGGTATCTAGATCAAAAGGATTTTAATGTAGCCCTTACAAATTGGTGATAGCAGTTCATGTGTCTATATCTTTACAGGAAAATTTCTGAATGCAATTTATTTAATCATTTTATACTATATTGATGGAGGTAAATATAAATGGCATCACGGGCATTAAACTTGTGTCTGAGTTCCATTACATCTATGAAATTTAGAACTCAATATTTATATAGTTTTCTTATCTATTGTAACTGTATTGCTCTGGTCATAGACTAATAGCTGAGTGAATTACTTTTGCAAGTTTAAGAATCTAAATGCCATGTTGATAATGACCGTGGCAATGTCTTCTGCTGAACATGTGCTTCCTCCTGCCACATAGGGATGATGAGCTATAGTTGATAATGAGAACCAAATTGGTGCCTAGCCCATCATGCAGCATGTTAGAATCAGCATAATAAGCTTGGAAGATGGTTTATGCAAAAATGCTGCTTTGTAAAAGAAAAGGCTAAAAAGCAGGAAAATACCAAAAAAAGAAGAAAAATAAGAAAAGGGGAAGGATTTGGACTTTGGAGCCAGAATTTGATAAACCGCCATGCTGATACTTGAGGTGGTTGTATTCGAGATCAATGAATTGTCGTCATATTGAGCAAGCAGTTTTCTTCAGTAGATGGATAGACTTGCTGAGAGTGGCGGCGTGGAGATCGTGCGCGCGATTAGTGGGAGTGAGGGGGCATGGACGTTGGGGAACTCAGGGAGGTGGGTCGGACTCGGTCCGCGCCCGTTTGAACCGAGTGCAAGCGCGGGAGGAGGCGGGAGGCGGCACCGGATCGGACGGCTCCGGGGATTTTCCCCTCCACCCGATTTGGACGGAGGAGGAAGACAATGCTGACAGGCGAGCCCGGCCTGTCAGCGGGAGGCGCGCGGGCACGGGCGCGAGCGACGGGGCACGGTCATGGCGAGGCAGAGAGGAGACCCGACGTCACGACGACTTCGGTGGCAGGAGTAGCAACTCTGGGGCGGCGCGATGCGGCGAAGACGATGACGATGGTGCCACGGTGCGGCACAGGATGAGGAAGGAGGAGGCGGCTCTGGCGACGAGGATGCCCACCGGCGACAGCTTGCAGGAGCAGTGGCGACGGTGTACTCGGGATGCAGTAGAGGGGTGGCGCACGGTAGAGGAGGGGCAACGGCGCCTGGATGGCTGGACAGCGATAGGGCGCAGAGCGGGAGCGGCAGCCGGGGATGTCGCGGTCACCCGGTGCCCTTCGCCCTCCATATCCTTCTCCCTCTCCCGAGACAGCCGCTCGGTAGAGAGGAAAGGGGGCGCCGATTCGGGTGTAGGGGAGACGACAACGACGGTCCAAGGAGGCATGGTTTGGAGGCTCACCGGTGGCGTCTTCCAGAGGCGGCGACGGCTAGGGCTCACCGAGGCAGAGGGGAGGCAGCAGCACACAGGCAAAGCGGCGGCGTGCAGAACACGGCGGCGACGGCAGGCGATGGCGCACGGTAGATGGGAGAAAAACATCGGGGCACCGGGGAGGAAGAAAGGAGAGGGCGGCACGGTAGGGTGCTCACCGGTGGCAGGCAAAGGCGACCAATGCCGGCTAGAGACTTCAGCGACGGGTACGGCGATGAGGATGACGACGGCGCTAGGCGAGCAGGAGGCGGCGGCGCGGCTGAGGGAAGGCGCAAACGGAAGAGAGCGTCGTGAGTTAGGTGAGGAGTTAGGTGAGTGCGTCGCGAGTTAGGTGAGTGCGTCGTTACGTCTGAAGAAAGCGCTCCGTCTATCCATATCTGACCGCAGATAGCAATCCATCCAACGGACAGGAATATGCCGCACGGATGGGGTTGTGCTTTATAAAGCATAGTAGCCAATCTCTTTCTCTATATATATATATATAGCTGCAGGTGTTTATTGATCCTTATACGTAGGATAATTAAGAAGGGTATTTGATGAACGTCTGTCCCTGTTTCACCACAGCACTGCATGCAGTAGTCATGCATTCAGTCCACCCATTTAACTTATCATCAATTTGGATCAATGATCAGTGCTTAGTATGCATGGAAGCAGTACTATATATTAGTAAGTAACCCCTGTCCAATTCATTACGCTCTCCTTCAACTGAATAATACTATTTCCTCTCCGAAAATACACAAGCACAGAAAGCAAAAGAAAAGGATAGAAATAAAACTGGTTTTATACATCATAATTCTCTCAAATCCTTATTTCAAGTGTGACTTAAGCTTTGGATTATATTAATCCTTATTGAAAGGATCCAAAAATTCTTTACAACCTAGATAAACTACACTACAACTAGTCACCGGAATCGTTCCATACCGACAGTTCAAGGTATCCATCTTTTTGCCGTGCCACAGCTAGCCTAGACAACCGTTTATGGCGGTTAGGTCCTGGCTCAATCCATTATTGGTTGAAAGCCATTTTCATTGAAGAATATGTATAGAGACTATATATAGATTGTATATCTTATCTTAATTACTAAGCATTTCATAAAAATACTTTTAGGTCTTGGCTCAATCCACCACTAGTTGAAAGGCATTTTTATTGAAGAATATGTATAGAGAATACATATAGATCGTGTATCTTATCTTAATTACTAAGCATTTCATAAAAATAATTTTAATCGTATATTAACATAAGAGTAAAAACAAAATACACACCAATAACACATGGTGCTAAATAACCGAACATCAAACCACCACCGTAGAAAAAACCGCCGAGCCGATGAGCACACACATGCACACAAAGCGAAAGCAACAGAGGATTTCAGATCGGCCGGTGGCACCGGTTAAAAAAGAGAAAGAAATTAGGAGTACGTAGCAGGCAGCGCTGCAGCGAGAGATTGGAACGCGATCCTTGCGGGGTACGGCGGAATAATTGGGGCTCTGAATTGGATGACCGACTTCACATCGTGCTAGTACATGATAGCTAGCCCTTGTTCTCATCAGTAGCTAGCTCAGCTGTGCCAGCCGGTCCAGTGTACAGGAGCCACTGCTGCTCAAGAAGCTCTTCACCTTCACTATCATCATCATCTTCTGCCTGCAGCATGCAAGAAGCTATGACCCATGTGGATGGTATATTACTGGGGGATTTGGACACTGATACTCTAATGTGCAAGATCGAGAGAGGCTATGTTTGTTTTCAGAAATAGAGAGAGAGGCTATATTTTTGCTTTAGGACGTTGATAAAAAAAAAAAGGAAAGAAAGGGGGAAGTCGCTGGAATGTGGGGTCGGGCAGTGGCCCAGACTCAGCCACAAACGCGTAGTGGAAATGTAACGTTATTTCTACTATTTTTAAAAAAAAACATTAGACTTCCACGGAAGATAAAATCAGCACAACTTAAACTGAGATAATACAAGTAGACATTTTAAAAAGTTAAGAAGAAGTAAAAGTGTCTAGTTTAAAAATTTAGAGTTAATCTTTAGACTATCGTGAAAGTTTAGGGATGTCATTGGGATTGTCTATTCATCAGCCAATTTGTTTATTTCAAATGTTAATACTTTTACATGGTCAGGATTGCTCCAAGATTGCTACTACAGCATTTGTAAACCCTAACATCCTCTCTCCCCGTCTCCTCTTTAGATTCAATCGTTCCATGATGTTATTAGTGTCGTTCGTGTTAAAAACCGGTACTAATGTGTGGGACATCTATGCCGGTTTTTAGGTGAACCATAAAAAAACCGAGCGTCTCTCCTTCTCTACCCTTGACTCTCTCCTTCTCACTCTCTTATCTCTCCATCTCTCCCTCTCGCACTCTTCCCTCTCCTTGGCGAGCGAGCAAGAGACCGCCGCCATGACACGTGAAGGCACCAGCCACCCCCAATGTGTGGCCTCTTCTCTGCTCTAGCACGTCTCCCTAGGCATCGCCATGCTCATACTCGTTGTGGTAGCTGCGGCGGTGGTGCCCTTGATTCTGGCATCGGTGGCCGTGGGGGCCACAAAGCTGGCCAAGCTAGACGCCCTGGTGGCAGTGGCAGATTCCATCGTGCGAAGGCGCCATTAGGGAGGCAACATGGACGACGAGAATGACCAGGAGATAGCAGCGATGCTGAGGCGCTGCTGCGGTCACTGGTGGCATAGAGGCCGACCAACCGGAACATCAGCTATATTCCTCCTGGATCTCTAGATCTCCCCTACTCTAGATCTGACCCAATCCATTCCTTTGTTTCCTGGGCGAACGCAGAGGTTGGTGATGCACCACGGCGAGTGGCGGCGGCAATGTAGGCCTACCCTCCGGTGCCCTATTCTCCTTGGCCCGAAGCATCGACTCGATGAATCAGGCCAGCTCGGTGCTTTTTTTTAACTCCTGGAAGGCCATCGGTGCCAGTTCTCACATCCGACACTTATAACCTCTCCTCCCTCATTAGTGTCAGATTAGTAGTGCCAGTTTCAAAACCAACACTGATGTTCGTTACGAACCGGCATTGATGAGGGTTCCTAGGATAGTGCCTCCACACCCATCCCCTTTTCGCCTCCGCATGAGCCCCATTTTCGTAATTAATCGTGTTTGACGGAGTTGTGATCATCGCAGATGTTGCACGACACCAAAGAAGAAAACAATTGCCACTAGTAATTAAGTTCTTCAGCAGCTCGCTTGCCTCCACTTCTTCTCCAGGGCAAGAGCTTAGCTAGATCTTGAAGGTATTGCTCATTGTCTGGATGGATCTGATTAATTACAAACATTTAGGGAGCAGATGACCTAAGTAAAACCTTTTTTTCGCCTCCTATCTCTATATCTAACAAAAGCATGACCTATAACAGAAGCTACCGGCCGGCGGCCAGCAGCCTAGGCACAAGACGTACTGAACGCGAGTACACTGGGCGCGCATTGGGATGCATGCATATATATGCTCTTTGTGTTCTCCTTATCATCGATTACCGTTTGACTCGATCGGCCAGGCTGCTCACGCACGCGCGTACGTGTTGTTGCTGCATGCGCGCGCGATCTATCGATGGAGCTAGCGCGTGTTGTTTCCAATGGTTAATTTTTCCTTGTCGCGAATGATGGCAGCCGGAGACGACAGGGTTTTTCCTCCTGGCTGATGATCTCACGTTGGAGGAAGCTAAGCCAGAGCTCCGTCAGACAAAAATGTCTCGACGACGACGATGACTCGATCGTTTGCCATCAAAAACGTACTGCAACTTCAGGATTATTTCCCCACAGATACATGTGTGCCAATGAGGCACTGACATATGGGGTCTAAGGATGATCTTTCAAACAAATTAAGAAAAAAGCCAAGGAGGCACTATTCTCAGATACATATTTGCACTGTAAGTGTTAAATTTTTACCATATAAAAAGAATCAGATGTTGTATCGTATTATGGATGGTTTAAGAATAACCATATGTAATAATTATAGTATACGTACGGTTAACGATGACTGCAGTGGCGGATCTAGAGAGGTGATAGAAAGCGCCTAGCCGCTAGTCTTGCTAGCGCTGGCATGGCGCCATTGAGACAGATTGAGAATAACATTGAGTTAGGTTGGAGAAGAAGAAGACGGTCGGACAGAATAAATAGTGAAAATAGAGGAGAGGGATCGATATATGGAGGACAGCATGAATCTTATAGCAATCTAACCGTAAAAATAACGTGATTGATTTTTAGGGAAAAATCAGTTAAGTGATGGATAGCACACCAGAATAATTATATGCCGGACGATATCTAAACCATCACGCGTAGAATAACCATTTATGCAATAGCAGCTCCATCATACTATGGTCGAAAGGTGTGACAGCGAGACAAATATCTCAGCACAAATTATGAGAGAAACCCGGTTTAATTAAGTTACTACGCGGCCATAGTCAGGACAATTAAGCAGGTACGTGTTCTTAGTACTCTGTTGACCGGAGGGGAGGTGCAGCTGCATGCGCGGTAGCAGCTGAGCTCGCTGAGGCGTTGTGCGCCCACCTGCGAGGCTGCCGCCGCTGCGCCCAACTGAATTTGTTAGGCTCGCAAACCGGTAGCGCCAGGCCGTGCTTGCAGATGAGCGCCGCACGCAACACGTACAGTACCGGCCGGCAGCGGTAAAAACTCCAGTTTTACTGCACCCTATGCAGTGAAAACTCATCCATGACACGAACCTATAGGTTCTTTCTCTGTTTTTAAATATAAATATTTTTTCTAAGTTATTTAAAAGAGATTAGTGTTAAGAAAAAAAAACTATAACGTTTCTTATTTAAATGAGGGATTATTGAGAGTGAAAGAATGATTAAGGTAAGTTGGAAAAAAATAGTAAGAGTGATGGATAGAAAAGAATACTTATATTTATATAAAATTTAAATTATAGAAATAGTAGCGCTCGGAGGCGCAAATTTTCTCCTGATTGGCTGTGCAGTGCCGCAGCCGTAGCCAATATTGCTGCCGATCAGAGCCAATGCTTAACAACTGCATCATGGTTTCGGAGATTAGGTAATACTAATCTTCCATACTGAATGATTAGCGTAAGTAACACTTATGATTTGATTAATTGATTCTTCTCTACCACTTCCTTAGTTCCAAAATAAAAAAATTTAGTACTATATAAAATATATTTTTTACTATAAATCTAGACGGATAGAAAAAAACAAAGGAAGTAGATAGCAGTGGACAGAGAACCGGAGGATTGATTGATTCCTTGGACTGCATGGTGCACCACCTCTAATACACGCATGTTCCTCTCCACTCAACGGTGGGCCACACGGCTGCATCACACGTGCCCTCTCTCCCTCCCTCTTTCCTTTACATGATGATGGCAGCACTAACCACATACAGATGGCTTCACCCATATCTTACTCCCTCCATTTCCAAAATATAAGAACTTAGGATTAGATGGGACATATTCTAGTTAACGAATCTGGACAGCTCTCTGTCCAGATTCGTTGTACTAGGATATGTTCCATTTGATTCTAGGTTCTTATATTTTAAGATGGAGGGAGTAATTTTTAACCATGGAATATCCTGTCCATCCATCGATCAACCCCTGTTTTGACCATTGTTCCATAAGTAGTGCGTTCTCTCTCTCTATTCGTTTTAAGATATAAGACATTATTTTTTAAAACTTAATATTTAGAAATTTTAATTAATAATTAAATTAAAAATATATGTTTAGTATTATGTATGTATTATTTTTATATTTGTATTTGAATATATTTTTTATAATGTTACTATTATAATTAGTAATAATGTATTAAAAGAACTGACCGTTAACGTTAAAGACAGTGCACAAACCTTTTATATTTTTAAAAGGAGAGTAACAAGGATCATCACAGTACGTTCATCACTGTTAACTAACTACAATCATGAGGAGATGAGGAAGAGAACAACTGTCCTTTCTCATTCACTCGCGTCAGAGGTAGCATAAATGTACGTACTCACGTACACAAGCATACGTCGGTACTGCATACACCCTAGAGATGTAAAGGACGAAGAAAATACACATGCGTACACAGGTACGTGGCTGTGTACATCATCAGTTGTAGAGGCCAGAAGACTATAACACGATTTTTTTAAAAAAAAACCTCGATTATTGGAGGCTGAAAGTTGTTGCTTATGGTGTTTGTGGGTGAAGTAACAGGAGCATTGATAAAAAAGAACAAGTACGGAAATAAAATTAGGTAGTAAAGTAATTAACTATTTTCTCTTATTTGAATTACCTTGTTGGATCTAATCTATAGTCAGTCGGTGGTCAATCCTGCGAACAGGTGACTCCTGGGCACTAGCGCACAGCAGTAAGATCTCTCTTTTGCTTATTTTACTTAGTTAATTATTTGTTTCCGCTATTCATGGTTTGCTCAAACTAGTATGGATCGAGAGGGACCCGATCAAGATGGGCATAAATTGAGTGTGGGGGATCAAGATTGAGAGGAAAAGGAATATAATTCTTAATCTCAGTGACACGAGAGGAGGTAGATTTCAGTAATAAGAGAGTGAAAAATTTTTAAAAAACATAGATGAGCTTGGATTCTAGTTCCCAGCGGAAGAACATGTGTAGTTATTTGGGAACAAACAGCAAAAATCTTAAAAAAGAACATGTATATGGTTGTAGATCTCAGTGGGAGGACAGATGGAGCAAAGAATGCAAATTTTGAAAAATAATGCAATCTATTGGGTTCTAGATCTCTGGAGGAGGATGGATAAGTTATTTCAGAACAAACAACATAAACCTTAAAAAAAAGAATGCAATCTTTGTTTGTTGAGTAGCAATTGATAGATCAATATCTTGTACCGATATCTTTTCATGAAGACGTTTATGCCTCTCCACCAACTTATGTTAACACACTAAATTATCCTTTTACCCTTCCTACTTAAGTACCTTTGCCAATACTTAAATATCTTTTGCTCGGCACCGTTGATTCTGGAGTGTTAGATTTGAACCAATGGACAGCTCACATCGTTCACAAACACCGTAAAAGTTCTCCTTGATGCAGCTGCTTACATGTAAAACTTGCCTTAAGAATGGTTGAATAGCTGAATAATTTACAGGGGCGGATCCAAAGTGTATTCACTGGGGTCAAATAACACCAACGACTTTTTGCTAATCTCCTTATAAGTGCTCTTTACAACTAGCAAATTTGTTTGATAATCAAACATTGACACCGTCTATTTGATTGGTGACACCGGCAACATTTTTCTCTAGATCCGTCCCTGATAATTTATAATAATTATTTGATGGTACAAATAAATGAATTAACTATTATAAGTTAGCAAATGGACTTAAAACAATATTGTAGAAAATTCATATATAGAAATGTTTTTTTAAACCGCATCATTTACAAATTTAGTAAGCATGCCCGTTAATCCATTTATCCGAAAGGGCCTTAAACACCTAGAAAGAGATGTTTGTATTGGAGAAGAGGGTTTCTACATAAATGCTTAATTATGTACACTGGCATTTTCCTTGGCAAACGACACGTCGAGTTGTCAACCGATCCGGCCTGGCTCACGCAGGGCCTGGATGGACGCCGGTCACTCTCAGCGTCCGAATCTCGAATTTGGGAGATTCTCAGTTCCATGCATCCATCCTATCAATCTGTCACGCTGATCGCGACGCGCACCACAGGCGTATAAACTGGCACCAACACGTTCGCGCAATCGCGCGACACGCGGAAATGCAAATGGAAACTTGAAATCGACATGACGCATCGTGGTGACAAACAAAGCTTTGGGCTTGCGGTTTAATCAAGAGCGCTTGATTAGTACAGGCACTGAGGCGATATTGGAGACAGACGGATCTGGGGCCAATTTACAGCGGCAGGAGGAGGCGTACGGCGTGTACAAGGATACTCGCCTCTGCATCGGTGATTGAGTGATTGGTGCAGCCGTGCAGCTGTGACAATTGATAGCTCTGCCTGTCGCCGATTCTTCTAAACACAAGCGGACAAGCAAAAGCCGCCAGGCCAGGTTTTGTGTTGGTAGTAGTAGCAGCATTTTCCTGCTATATGGATGGGGTGGCTGGGGGCATGACAAGGCTTACATTCAGAGCTCCAGTGCTTCACCAGGACAGCCATTTGGTTACAGCAAGGAAACATTCAGACATAAGATGATGGAGGTAAAAGTGACCTTTTGTTAATGTTGCTGAATGGACAAGTTTCTCGATCGCCTTCGGTTAATCGGTAGCTTTTGTTAGTGTGTGATTCTGTTGGAGGAAAGCAGCAGCTTTAAAAATCCCTCGCCCCTTCTTAGATCTAATGAGAGTTATGTATCTTTACCACCGAAGAGCAAAATGGACGAGGAAGAGGAGAAGCCCTAAACCATGTACTGCATCGCGACCTGCATCATCCGGGCGCGCGGTATGCTCAGTGCCGCAATGCCTCTCCTGCAGTTCCTCCTCAAGAAGGCGTAGAAATAGTTGATCACCAGCTTCTTGACAAAGAAGGATTCCTTCCGAGCTCTAATGTCGCCGTGGCCCAGAAGGTACACCACGCCTGACTCTTTGGCCTTGTGGATGAAGGAGAGCTCGTTGTCTAGGCTTCCCCTCCCATCGATTGCCTCATCCAGAGATCCATCAAATGACATGCTTGACCCAGTGGTTGGGTCTTCAGTACCAGCAGACTCGGCAAGAAGTGGAACACCAAGAGAATATATGCTGCCGTTGGGACCAACAAGAACTCTTGATGAAGCTGATGTAACCTCCTCTTCAGAATCTGTACCATCATACTGGTCACTCTCTAGGGAGCGCTCTTGGGCTTCTCGCCGTATGAACTTCTCGAGGCTCTCTATCAGAAGCTGCTCAAATGCTTGGTGATTATTCTCCTTGCGTACATCCTTGTACCCATACCTGCAGCCATCCATGAATGATTAACATGCAAGAAGAAGATTACACAAGCAATGACTCAATCCATGCTTAAAACTGGATGCATAGGTATATTACCGACTCAATAATCACACATCATTTTTTTAAGACTGCAGATTACATGTTCAATATTTCAATATCCAACTATACGGATGGATCTATCAGGCCAGCTGCTTGACATATAGCTACTGATATGAACTGCTAGGGTAGATATGCATGGATAGAAAGCTGCCATGGCAATATTTGCCAGGACGAATAAAACAAGTGTTAATCAACAGACATAGAATCACTGCTAGTAAATATTGGCACTATCATACTTTGGTACGGAAATGCATAAAGAGACTACACAAAACAAAGTAGTTCAATAGCTACAGACAAGTAACTGAATATATTTTTTTACAAAAAGAAATCCATTTTCATTCACTGAAGTTAGTAGCATAGATAGATCCCATGGCCCAAAGGAATCATTTCATGTCAGGGACTAGAGACAAAGCTTTATCATTTTCTAAAAAAAAAAGAAACAAAGCTCGATAGAAGCCCTGACTAGAATTTAAAGGAGTGTCAAAGATATATAGATGGAGGCATAGTCCCATCTCTGGCTCCTCCCTGTGACAACAGTATGATACTATATCAAACATGTTACAGCTTTAAGGGGACACCAGCCCAGCTACACATTCACAAAACTGTCAGAGATGCCAATAAAGCAAAGCTGTTTTTAGCAGATTCAGGCATTACGTGAAACACGAACAGATGGTCACGACATAAAACACAAGTAGCTGCATATATTAAAACCTTCAACGGAGCACAAAGAGAGAATTCAAGGCAAATATTACTTCGTTTTAGATAGTCACTCTGTCCCAAAATATAGCTACCTAGGAGTTTTTTGGAGAGATTTAAGGATTGTGGTGCAAGGTCAAAATTTCCCTCATTATAGTGGGTGGGGTGTGGGACCCACTCTGGTTGAGATTATGTGGACCACTAAGGGTAGGATAGAAAGTTTTATGCCAAAATTCACCTTTTACATGTCCTAGGTAGCTATATTTGGGACAAACTCAAACTCTAAAGGTAGCTGTATTTTGGGACGAGGTAGTAGAAACATTTCTAGTTACTATCAAGTACGACGAAAAAAAATTGACATGCATACCTAGCAATGCAGCGAAACATATGATAGCTCTTTGGACAGACCCGACGAAAGAGAAATCTCTCATTCTGAGGTACAACAGGAACGGGAACCCACTTGATGCAGACAAAAATAATCATTGAATGAATGGCTGGCATTGTGGCGAGGAATTGACCAAAGATTGCAGGAACTCCCCTCACAAGTTCGTTGTAGAGTAATCCTATTCCAGGGGCTCTGACTGTACCAAGATTACAACCTAGCTCCATCAATAAATCCATTGAAAGTTTATGCTTAACCTCAGTTTCGTACTTCAACTTGGTTCCATAGTTCCATATGTACATTATTAAATACAGTACAGCAGCGAATACCAAAAGAACCCAACTCCCATCTGCTACACTGCACAATACTGAAGAGAAGAAAACTAACTCCAGCCCCAGGGAGACGGTGAGAAAGCACAGAACTACAATGATGTTGATCTGCCATATCAGAAGCATTATGATGGTCACCAAGACTGTAGTCATCATCATGACTCCAAGTTCAGCTATGCCTGCAATTGTTATCAGGCATTAGAAAGATTATACAGTGGCACTGTGGCAGTGGTTTCAGTAGAGAAGAGGTTATTCAGCAGCCAGCTCTCCATGTTAAAAATCATATGTTAAGAATCTTAGTGTTGTTAGCATTAAAAGAAAAATCATACAAATAACAATTCAGTGCTTAATGATATAGGGCATCACTATCTATTCAGAAAATTAAAAAAAAATGCATTTGCTATTTATTTTACTTTTATATGGAGCAATTCACATACCATATGCATTTCCAATCTCATTGATGCTCCCAAACGTTGTAACAAACGCAAGACAAGAAACCAACAAAAACCAGTTCATCACTGGGATATATATTTGACCCATGAACTTTCTGGAAGTGTGAATAATCTTGAGGCGGGGAAAACAGCCAAGAGCTGTGGCCTGCTTTATTGTTGAGAATATAGCAGTTGTCATTGTGCGACTAGCAATTATGGCTGCAAGAATAGCTATGAATACCACTGGCCAAAATGCCTGATCTGCAACAGGGAACGAAATTATTTATAAAGGGGACAAACAGATTTCATTTCAGTTTGTGTGAAAGCAATCCATAGCAATCAGCAAATCAGATTTAAAAGAGGTATATAGGTGAATCGGTTTATCTTACTCGGGATAGATAAAAAGAAGACCTGCTGATTTTCTGTTAAATTTTCCATAAGAAATGCAGCTTGCCCTAGATAACCCAGTAGCAGGCATGGAAGAACAAGAAACACAAAGGTAAGCTGCAACACATTAGACATAGTAAGTATACGAATATGAAGTGCAACAGAGTCCTAAAACAATATATAAAACACTACCTGAACAGATTTGACAGAGAAGTAGCATAAATCAGCAAACATTGCCTCAGATCCTGTAAAAGATAAACTCATTAACATCTTTATAGTTCAATTTCAAAGAACAGCACTGCTCTTTTACACAAACTATAAGAATAAAAAGACTGCAGCTGCAATAGGTTTACTTATGACCTACTACCAAAAAAAGGGGAAGACAGAGTATAACAAATCTATATATCTCAAACAAAAGGAACAAACAAGGAAAAAGACATGCGCCTATTCAAGAATACATCACAAATTAACATGGCTAAAACACACACCAGTAGCACATAGAAGACAGCCTCCAAGAGACATCCAAGCTTGGGTTGGGTTTCTTTCAAAATAATAGTAGATATACACGGGATTTAATGCCTGTAATACAGCTGAACCATATGTTTTGATGTTATAAATTCCTATTCCAGCAAGGCAGCAAAACCATATGAACAAGGCAGGTCCAACAGCAAGCCCCACTTTGCTTGTCCCAAATCGTTGCAGACTGAACAGGACAATAAGAATTGCAACAGTTATCATGACAACTTCACCTGCCAAAGTTTCATAACAAAATAAGTATAACATACTCAGACAGTACAAACTTAGTTCTTTTCCTGAATCAATTAGTTCAATATATCAATAAACTGAGATTCTGAGGTCACCTTCATTAACACTAGATATTCCGACCTTCAAGCCATTGACAGCAGACATCACTGCAGATTTTACCAATAGAAAGAAATGGAATTAATTCTAGGAGAAAGAAAAAACCTGGTTTACCACAGTATTACTTGTAAAAGCAAATATGAAGATCATCAAACACAGTGAAGAGAAACTCTATGAACAACACATCAGAAATATGTGAACCTGACATTGCTGGTGTGACAACACCATCCGCTATCACCATAGAAGTACCAAAAAGAACAAGCATCAAAAGCAGCTTCTTTAGCATAGATGAAGTCTCAAGTTGCTCCTTGATCTTTAAAGACCTCTCCAGTTCTACTGAAGGCACCTGGAGATGGAAGCTTGATATACGAGTATCAGAGCGTAGTTGGTTAGGAAGCAGACTAGCCCTAGCATTCCTGCATATTAGCGAGTATAAAGCAAATGTCCCTCCTGCCAAACATAACGAACATGGTTTTATTAAATATAAAGGTTAAACAAAGTGTCGTGTTTAGTCTACTTATAGTGGCCTAATAGTAGTAGTTAATGAAATATACCTTCTCCATCATCATTTCCCCATAAAACAATGAGAGTATACTTCAGCAACGGTATTAGAATCAGAGTGTATATTACAAGTGAGAGTGCTCCAAGTACATCCTCCTTTGAAGTAATAGGGTGCTTGTTGAACATTATATCGAAAGTGTACAATGGACTGGTACCAACATCCCCAAAGACAACACCTAGTGTCTGAAGAGCCAGCACAATACTCCTGCCTAAGGTAATTTCCTGAAAGAAAACACAGGGTTGAGAAATCAGCAGAGTGCAGATAGTCATGCATATAGAATGAAGCTGGAACCACATTTTCCAGGAATTATATGTGGAGATGATGTTTGGATGTGGAGTCACAATGTGAATTAGAGGTGCTTATCAAACAATTTACCATGACACTGTAGATTCCAATACACTATCTCCGTTCTTTTTTAGATGTCGTTTTAGAATAAGTGTAGTCAAACCTTAAAACCTTAACTCACTAACTCATTGTAATATATGAAAATAACATTAGTAGATTTGTCATGAAAAACACTTTCATTTAGTTATTTGTCTAATAATTTTCATAAATATACAAGTAAAAAGAGCAATGACAAAACAAGTGCATTGGAGACTGTCGATGTCCTAAATGACAAGGAAAAAGAACGGAGGGAATAGTAACCAAATTGACACAGACTCTACAACACAACTTTGGCCGATAATTTCTAGTGTGATAAATTTGTCAAATCTATTAACAATATGATATTATGGTAGACAGTTTTCAGGATAAATGTACTGGAAACACATGTGGTTGATTCAATTTGACTGCATTAAATGTGAAGAAAGAAAGAGAAAGAAAAGAACTTCTCTCACTCATTCATCACTAGTAATTTCACTTAGGTGTCTCTATTCAACATATGCTGCTCTTTCCACTGCAATTTAGTTTCACAAACCAATTTTACTCCCAAAAACCAAACCCGGAGATGAAACAAAGTTTCCATATGTCACAGCTCCTTAATTCACATCCCCAAGGTTCTAAATTCTAACCTGAAGTAGAAGACTAACAATGAGTTACAATAGAAATCATGCTCTTGCTCTGGCGAGGTATGCTTCCATACATGAAAAAGCACCGAAATTTTGTCACTTCAATGATGCATGTTTTTCGTGGTGTTTTTCACAACATTGCTGTATATCAGGTTAACTTAGGCTGCAGGAAATGGCTAAATAAAAGAATGTCTACGTCAGAAATTGAAGATCAAAATAAATTGTCCATGTGATCCAATGAGCATTAACAACAAAATTAAAAGCCATGACTGAACAAATCTTATATTGTTATGGTCACAATATCACATCAACAAGGCCACTGCAATATCCAAAAACCAAAAACCATACGTACATCCTGTGATATTGCAGTTTATAAACTTCTCATATCAAACAAAAAACATCACGCATATCAAGAAGAATGAGATATAGATATGCTGCTACAAGTAACAACAAAATGGAGCGTAGGGCAGTTATTACAATTCTTCAGACTTCCCTAATCTGCATATAACACTTACACCTAAGGATGTGTCACCTACATACAACAAGCTTATGCAGGAAACCAAGAATTTCACTCATCGGAGCAATAACCCAAGCATCAAGTGCTTGCATGTAACTTGTGAACTGAAACGATCAACTGAACAGGTTCATCGGAAAGGCATCATGTGCATGCACAGCTGGATACATTCTAGAAGAACCGCAGTACATGCTATAGCACAGCTATGAAGTTTGCTAGATGCACCGGCCAGACAACCGGATGAAATTCAGCAGCCTACACCACAAACACCTAGTAACGCTCACTACGATGATCACCCAAAACGCAATAAGACCTTACCAGCTTTGAGACATCAAGCTCATAAAAGCAGCAGTGCATAAGTCGCGTAATCTAACACTAGAACATGATCGATCCGGGTCAGGAACACGCAGGCAATACAACAAACAACTCGCGCGCAGCCTCGCCTAGGCAATACATCGAACAAATAGCGCGCACCAAAAGGAGAGGCAGCCAATTTTAACCAAGGCTGTAGGGCGGCTCGGGGAGGTGCGCGCACCTGGTGGCGGTACATGCCGGCGACGTCCTGCGCCTCGACGTCCAGGGAGTCTGCGCGCGGGCCCGTGCGCACGAGCCGCTGGCGGAGCAGCTCGGCCTCCTCGTAGTTGTCGTCGGAGTCCGAGCAGCCGCCGGGGGAGCCCGAGGCGGCCGCCGGGGTGCCGGCCCCCCCGCCGCCGCCCCCGTCGTCGGAGCTCTCGATCTCGTCCTCCTCGTAGGCGCCCCCCGGCACCACCCACCGCATCTCCGCCGACTCCGTCTTCGGCAGCCTCCTGCCGCCGCTTCCAGGCTCCATTTGGATCGGGGCGGGAGCGCGGGTGGCCCGCGCGTGGGTGGGGTGGGGTTTGCACGGGCTCTGGTAATACGGAGGAGAATGGAAGGGTCGGAGCGGAGAGAGAAGAAAAGATTGGAGACACTGGAACGGGAGAGACGAAACGGAACGGCAGCACTGCAGTAGTGGTAGGATACAGCTATACTGCAGTACTCTTCGTCTTTTTCTTCCTTTTTTTTCCCTTTCTGTTTTTAGTTTTTCTAGTGAACTGCTAACACTCTATTAATTTCCGAAGCGGCAAAATCGCTGGCTAACAGAGAGTTTACAGCGACAGGAACCGACCTATACAGAACATTATTGATCGATGTTTAAGACCTGAACCATGTTTACCATAGAATAGGCTACTTCAATATAAAGTCGATAACAATTTATCGAAATTATTGTTGTAGATTATTTGACTATAGAAATACATTTTTTTAAAAAAAATCTTTCTTATGCTTAAACCCTTGTTCTAATCTACTCCCTTTCCTATAATAAATTATCACTGTGGATTCAAAATTTGTCCCAAAATAAATGATAACTTTATAGTACTATATATCTTATTAACCACCTTCTATCCAAAAAAATTGTTCATTTTATCTACAACCACCTCCACTTCAAACCATTCCTTATTTAATAAGGGGTGGTTAGATCACTTTTCTCTTCTTATAATTTAGCTCGTAAATGCTACTAAAATAGTCAGTTATTATAGGACGAAGGGAGTATTAATTAAGTTTATTTTAAAAAATATTTAATTTACTATCTATATAATCCAGTAGATCCTCCGTAACAATAATCCAATGAATTATATGTGTCAATCGCTACATAAGAAACTCTCAACCATGTAAACTCACGTAAAAGATAGAATCTTGTTATGGTAAAGAATGCCATGATGCGCCAAAATTTTGATCATGTGCTCAATGTGCAGTAGTCAAAGGTCTATTATACTTCTACTCCACATATAAGATATGATAAAGGACATTGAGAACACAAAGAGTAAATTTTAGAACTCTTTAACTTTTTATCAAATTACCGTGGAACTAAAAAGTCCACAATCAATTTTCACAGAATTATGGTTTACGTACTGTAGACCAAATTACTTATGTAGTTGTGAGAGAATTGATCAGAATATAACAATGATTCCATGTGGCTATGGGTGGTAAAACAAAAGATAAAAACCCTCACTAGCCTTATTAGTTGCCCCGATGCTCCAAAAGGTAATCACCCAGCCGCAAAATGACCTCTTAGCTAGATCATTGTCGCTCTATCAACCATAGCAAAAAAGTCACACGTTTTGCCACCTTCCTGGCGAATCGTAAAACAAAAGCCACAAATAAGGACTTACTCACCCTCTTCCAAATAAAAAGTTTTGGGATTAAACACGATATTAAGAAAGTAGCTGAAATTAAATAGGAGAAAGATCATGATTGGTTGAGAAGAGAATAGGTGAAGAAATTAGAAGGTGAAAGGTTGTAGCGATGGCGGCGTGTGACTGGAGTCGGCAAGGCGCGGCGGCGATTCGGGAGCTCGGCACGAAGGAAGTTTGGGTACTCGGCAGGCGTATGCAACTGAGGGAAAAATAAGAGCGGAGCACAGGGAAGGTCTATATATACTTGGATGTAGGAGTTCGTGGCCGACTTTCACGGGATCGAGGACGGCGGCCATGACAGCTAGTGGGCGCGATTCAATCGCGGTCGTGGGCGAGAGGGACGGAGAAGATGGGGGAAATGGGCGGGGACTCGGTCCGCGGCGTTTGAATCAAGGCCCAAGGCGTGTGGGAGCGGAAACAGCGTAATCCGACGGACGGGACGGCTCGATCCCCTCCGACTGAGTTGGCCAGAGGTTAGGGACGATGCTGACATGTGGGACCCCGGGCCCATGTATCAGCGAGAGGGGTGAGAGAAGCCGACAGGTGGGGCTCAGCTGGCGGTGAGAGAGGGTGAGGGACGCGCGGGCGTGCAAGCCGCGCAAGCAGGCCGGCACAATACTGGGCCGGCGGCCCAGCGGGAGAAAAAAAAAGAAAAAAAAAGAGAAGGAAAAAAAGGAAAAGGATTTCCAGTGCTCTTTTAATCCCGATAAGAGTTTTTGGTTTATTAAAAATACTTTCAGTGCTCTAAAATTCTAATAAAAATCTTGTTAATGTATTTTGGTAAGAAAAATATTTTCAGCCATGATAGTTTATTATTTTGTATTTTCACATTTGATTAATTTATTTAGTCAATTTAAATTATTTTTTTAAATATTTTCTTAGGCATATTTTGTGTGGCTGTATTTAAGAGAAACTCGGGGTGCGACAGCAAAGCCGCGGTTAGCTTGAGCCGAACCAAAACGGACATGAACCGGGCCGTCTCCAGCGTCCGCAGCTGCCACGTCGCGCGCCTCGTCTCCTCCCGCGGAGCCGCCGCCGCCGCCGCCTTCTCCTCGCCAGCGGCGGCGGAGGCATGGGACCGGCGGTTCCGGCTGCACAAGCCGCGGGGGCAGCACCTGCTCACCAACCCGCGCGTCCTCGACGCCATCGTCCGGCGCGCCGCGCTGCGCCCGGGCGATGCCGTCCTCGAGGTTGGTCCGGGCACCGGCAACCTCACCGTTCGCCTCCTCGAATCCCCCGCCGCCCGCGTGTCCGCCGTCGAGATCGACCCGCGCATGGTCGACGCCGTCACCGCCCGCGTCGACGCTCTCGGCCTCGCCCACAAGCTCACGGTTCGTACCCGCCGCCCACCAGCTGCTCGATCAAATGCCTCCAAGAAAACGAAACACCGGAGAAATAACGTGCTGTCATCTCTCTCGGTTTCCAGGTTATCAAGGGGGACGCCGTGGAGGCCGAGTTCCCGGAGTTCGACGTGTGCGTGGCCAACATTCCCTACGGGATCTCCTCGCCGCTCATCGCGAAGCTGCTGTTCGGCCCCTACCGGTTCCGCGCGGCGACGCTGCTGCTGCAGAAGGAGTTCGCGCGGCGGCTCGTGGCAGTGCCGGGCGACTCGGAGTACAACCGCCTGGCGACCAACGTGCGGATGGTCGCCGACGCGAGGCTGCTCATGGACGTGAGCAAGAGGGACTTCGTGCCCATGCCCAAGGTGGACTCCTCCCTCGTCGAGATCCGGCCGAGGGCGGCCGCGCCCGACGTCGACCTCGCCGAGTGGCTGGCCTTCACGCGGGCGTGCTTCGGCCAGAAGAACAAGACCCTCGGCGCCATCTTCAAGCAGAAGAGGAAGGTCTTGGAGCTGTTTAGGAGGTCCCGTGGCGCCGATGAACGCCGCAACGACAATGCTGGTGGCAGCAGCAGCCTTGTCAGACTTGGCGGCGGTGACGACGGAGACATCAGCGACAACGACGGCAATGACAGCTACGACGGAGCAGCTAGCTTCAGTGAGGAAGAGGTCACCGCTTTCAAGGCGAAGATCGCCGGTGCATTGGAGTCCACTGAGCTCGCCGGCAAGAGGCCGTCCAAGCTGTCGAACGACGAGCTCCTGCGTTTGCTCAGGCTGTTCAATGAGCAAGGGGTACGGTTTCAGTAGCACTTATCCTACTTTTTGTAGATCATTGTTTGCTCATCGAGCAAGAAAAATGGCGAGTAGTCGACCCAAGAAGATGAAAGTAAGTTTGCAGCCGAGGTCAGGTCGTGCCATCCATGGCGGCCGGTTGCGCCTCACATCATGTCAGCCGTCACCGGCACCTCGTCAACCGCAGCATGCCAAATTACTACAAGTATGATGTCCAAGAGCTGGTTTTTTCGATGATGAAATGGTCAGCCGTCGCCGCTTGGTTCAAAACAGCAAATTCAGTAGGTGATGCACCACACTGACCAGCCACAGATGTGTTCGGAGATGTGGAGAAAAATGCTTCAAGTCTCAAACATTACATGCATGCAACTGCAAAAGCAGTGGTACTGAGAGAGACATCTTGAAAGCTGGAGAACTATCCATGGTTCCACATGCTGGAGCACTACTTGCTGAGGTGAAGTTGGCATTAACATTTTTATGATGTACCTGTTAGTAAATACTGTTCATCGAAATCAAACAACAGTTCATGATAAAGACCGAGCAGATCATTGCATATGCACAGTTTATAATCAACTTCTCACCCCTCTGCATATTTTCTTTAGATATAACTCATCAGCATTACTAGCCAGGGCACAGAGAGCATGACCAGTGAAATCATAGGTCATGGCATAAGTTTGTTTCTCAATTGCACCATTCACCATAATCTGATGCCACCATTGTCATTTTTTAAAAATGATGTTTTCAGCTGTTGTGTACTGTGCTAATATGATACTATCATGTCATCAAAGCTCATACTGTTATACATTTCTACTAGGTGTATAAAAAGCTAGCTTACTATCATGTCATCAAATAGTTGGTGAGTGAAAATATTAGTTAGTTTAACCTACAAAAAGATCACACTTCTACAAAAGATTGAAATGAAAGAAACATGTTAAATGAATTGATTTTCAGAACCCTGCAATGCTTTCAAACTGGTTCTAAATGCTTCCATCACATTGTATCCATCATCATCATCACACCACTGAGGCACTTGATGATCAATTTACATTCCATAGGTATGCCAGTGGCACTACAATGATTAAATGAAAAGCGGATAGATGGAATTAGATTTTAAGCTTAGCTGGTATTTGACAGACAATAGAATTAGAGCTGAACATTCCATTGGAATTGCGAATCAAAACTCACAATAGTCAACCAATGAGTATTACATTCTATTCCCTGCCTGAAGGTAGAAGCATCAGATTCAGAAAGCAAAATTCTTATCATTTTCATGGATCATCCTCACAGCCCCACATTTTCTCGAGTTAATACACACCGAATTATACAATTTTACACGCTAAAATGCTAGCTGCATCGAAGTAAAATCTAGCCGTAGAATTGTAACAAAAAAGGAAAAACTAAAAGGCGAAAGAGAGTGATAAGAAAGTTTAGTCCTGTACCCTCCACAAACTCCTTATCATCGTGGCGGTAGAGGCGAGAGGAGGAGGAAGGCTTCACCTCATCCCGACGACGGCGACGAGGGGAAGGCGTCCTTGACGGCGGACGCGGCGGTGAGGTAGTTGAGCGTGTTGCGGAGCGTGTCCCTCTCGCGGCGCAGCCGGGCGGCGGTGTCCTCGAGCTCGAGCAGCGCCTGCTGCTCCCGTGGAGCGCCCTCGAAGGTGTTGCCGACGTAGAAGGAGAAAGGGGTGGGGAAGAGGCCCCGGCGCAGGTCCCCGACGTCCTTCTCGGGCTTGCCGTTGAGGCGGTTGGCGATGCGTATGACGTCGCGCATGAGGGCCTCGACGTCGGAGGCGAGCGCCTCGGCGTCCTCCCCCGGCGCGGGGGCCTCGGCGGGCGGGCGGTCCTCGAGCCACTGCACGGCGGCGACGAGGTAGGGCTCGG
The DNA here is from genome assembly GCA_003991445.1 of Oryza meyeriana var. granulata. Taxonomy (NCBI): domain Eukaryota; kingdom Viridiplantae; phylum Streptophyta; class Magnoliopsida; order Poales; family Poaceae; genus Oryza; species Oryza meyeriana. The sequence continues at coordinate 123,113 of RYFJ01001154.1, forward strand.
TGCGGACGACCCGCGCGACGCGGAATCGTTCCTGGCCCTTGCAGATGAGGAAGAAGCGGTCGTCGGCGAGGCGCTCGTGCTTGACGACCTCACCGACGCACCCGACGTCGGCCGCGCCGCCGCCCCCGGAGCCCGCGAACACCACCCCGAAGCGGAGGTCGGTCTGGAGCACGGTGTGCATCATGATGCGGTAGCGGAACTCGAAGATGTGCAGCGCGTGGGTCGCGTCCGGGAACAGCACGAGCGGCAGCGGGAACAGCGGCAACTCCACCAGCCCGTCGTCCGACTCGACCGGCTGGTACGGCTCCGGCGACCCCGACCCCGACCCCGACGCGCTGGCCGCAGTGGCGAGGCGTCCTCGCCCACGGCGTCCCGGGGAGGCGGCGGCGGCGGAGTGGAGGCGAGGCGTTGGGGCGGAATGCGTTGCTGGGGGAGGCGGCCGCGGCGGCGAGGCGAGGGGAGGGGAGGATTTGGGGGAGGAGCGCCATTGCGGGCGGAGGATCTTTTTCCCCCGCGGCGGCCGACGCGAGGGGAGCGGAGGGGAATGGGGTGGATTTTGCCGGGTGATTTCTCACCGGGGGTTTTGGGGGAGGAAGGGAGCCATGGAAAAAAAAAAAAGGCGATTTTTTTCTCTTCGCTTTTCTGTTCTTCTTCTGGGGAGGATGGATTTTGTTAGGGGGCCCACGTGGAAGTTGGAGCGTTGATTGATAATGCGGTGGGGGTGATGGCGTGGAGGAGTCCACGTGGGGGGTTTATCCACCTGGAGCTGGAGCTCGTCGACTCGTGCTGGGTGAGGTCGAGGCGGCGTGGCCTGGCAAGCGGGCTGGACCGTTACTCTTATTGGGCCGTGGGAAGCGTGGAGACTAGCCTCGTTGGGAACGAATTGTTTAGGTGAAGCTCTTGTTTTTTGCTGGGCCTTGGTACTTGTTAGAACAAGCAGCTCAAAATTTTTGGACAACATTTGCTGTAGGAAATCAATAAAATGTAGTATTTACTGAAAGACATCATAAAAATATGGCTTTGTTGTTGGACACGCTAAATTTGTGGTTAGTTAAGCACTAGACTCTACAAGTATTATATCAATGTATTAAATATGGGATACACGTGTATTTACCTTTACGGACTACCAAGTACCATGTCCTACATGGAAATAAATCTCATACATATCGATAAAGTTTAGAGTAGATAAGGAAAATCTCATACATATCGATAACGTCTAGAGTAGATAAGGAAAAAATCCTAGATAAGAAAAAAAAAGAGAGTCCTATTTAGACCCTAGCAAGACGGCTTAGATTGTATCCATACTTGTCTTATTAGTTCTACTTGAACAACGGGGCAACTGAGAGTACAAATGCAAGAGGATCTCAACCCGAGACAAGACAATATAAGCTATCTCCAATTTTGTCGAGTCAACATCCGAGGAAGCTGAGAACACCTACGTCGCCGACCACCACATCACAACTATACGTCAATATAGTGACAGACTAGATTAGAGTTTTCACCATATACTTTGTACCTGTGAAATTGATATAGTAAAATACAGGTCTCCGATTGAACAGGATTAAGGTCATTACCCATCTCGGGGACCTGAACCTATAAAAAAAATTCTTGTCTTGCTTGCTCTCGCAACAACTTTGTTTGCATCCTCATATCGGCCGTACCCTATACGTACAAATACACAATATATACACACAGTCAAAATATTATTCATGGACACATTAAAATATAATGTATATAGCCAGGTTAAGAGAGAGAAGTGTGAAATGTCTTTTTTTTTCCCTTTCGTCTTCCTTCCTCTCATTTGTGCACGGTTCTGCAAGCCGCTTGTGCTCGCTCCGCCACCATGCGTGCTCGTTCACCGTTCTTCTGCACCTTGTCCACCGCCTACGTGTGTTCACTGCACCACCCTTGTGAGCACCTCCGCCCGATCTGCTGGCCGCTCGAGTTCTAGTTTTTGCTCCATCGCTGCGCGCACTCATTTAGTGCCCCGTGCGTGAGCTGGATCTGGCACCGTGTGAGCTCATGCGCCGCGTATGCAAGCTCATCCCCCTGCCCCTCAGCATGTATTGCAAACACATGGCCTTCGTTGCAAACATTGCGGCTCCTTCACCCACACGCCCGAAAGACAAAGGACCATACGTCCCCTCAAATCCTCCCTCCTCCTGTCTCTTCCAGGCTTTGATTTGGAGGTGCGAAAGACCACAAGTGGAGGAAGAGAGAGACAGACAGACAGAAGGAGCATGGAACATAAGTGGCTGGACAAAAGAGGAAGAAGGCATTAAGGTCATTTTGCAACGTGTCTCTCACCTTGTCAGCCAAATATAATATCTTAATGTTCTGAGGGTCCACTAGCAAATAAGCATAATTTTGAGTGTTAGAACCAACTTTTTTTTGTAATATCTCTCCGCAAAAGCCACAAATTTTAGATATCCTATAGTAAATTTTGTCAAACTTTTGATCAGGAGATAAATACTTTGCTTCCAACTATCTAGACTTCGATTTCAGTGTATTGCGTACCAATCCATTTTAGTTGCTGTCAAAACAATGCGCTCCTTTATATTTTGGTTAATCAGACCTCAGTAGTGGATTACTAGATCAAGTCAGTTTAACAACGTTGAGCTCTCAGAGAAATGCTCGGTTCTCGGAAGCACTCTGTTAATTTTAGCGATTGACATGGGCATAATTAGGAGCGGGCAATCGGTTTGTTTGTTTTGTTCAGTCCAGTTTCTTCAATTTCTCCTAAGTTCGGTTTTCGTAAAATACAAACCGAGAGATCTCTCATCTCTACTATTATAAAAATACCGAACGTTTCCGTTCGTCCGCTCCTCCAGCGTGCCGAGCCCCGCCATCCCTCCTCGTCGCCCCCTTCTCCCTGCCGTCCTCCTCCTCCTTGCCTCCTCGCGGTTGGCGGTGCAGGCGGCATGCAGATCCTCTCCAAGTCCCGCCTCGAGAGCTGCGCCCACGACTCGGAAGGCGGTGGCCGCCTCTCCTCCCCACCGGGCACCAAACCGTGCTGAGCCGTCGGCTACTACTCCGCTCCGCCGTCCAGATCTGGGCCCAAGCACGTGGTGCGGGCCAGGAAGGAGATCAGGCGTCTGTGTCGATCCCTCCGTGCTCGGTGCCACCGCCGTCCAGATCCGAGCAGCCGTCGTCGACCCCCTCTGGCTCGCCGATCCCCCCTCCTCCGTCTTCAGTCGTCGGCGCTGGCTTCGTCTCCAGGCCCATCCACCTGTGCCCCTCTTCCAGGTCGCCACCGTCGCCGCCGGAGTTGGGCCCCAATTTGACACATCGTCGCCGCTGCTAGGGAGGACGGAGGCCTCCTGCGTCTAAAGGTTTACTAGAACCTTTTTTCTCATACATGTTCATATCATACTAAATGAAACATTCCCTAGATAATTTCATCTGCATTCTCCATAGTCAGTATAGCTATAGAGAATTAGAGGGGAAGCAAAGCCGAAGAATGTGGGTTGGTTGGATTGTCTAATTATAAAGCCACTTAATTACATTATTAAAAAAATTGGATTTTGTTATATGATATGGTTTTGCTAACAGCCAAAACTTTCATAGTATATTTGGGGATAAATGTCATTTTCCGCTCCGCAGCTGTGCAGTATACTATATGCTGGCGATGCTCTTGAAATATACAACTAGCTCTCGAAGGTTGTTTGGCAACAACTCCACTTTGCTTCCTTGGACTGCTGATGCACTTATACATTGAGGACTGTAGCTGTAGATATGGGAGAAATTTACTATAATTTAGCTCTAATGAGTATTAATTAATATGGAAGCATATTTCTGAAAGAATCAGAAAGCAAAGTGAGTATTAATTTTGTGACAGTTTAAATTTTATGCTTTAGCCCATTACTGTAACAAGTTTAGGTCTCAAAATGACTGTTATCATGCCCCTGCAGAAATATTGATCAGTACCCATGCATGCTGATCTATGTATCTAAAATTGACATGGCCACAATTGTTCTGGGTTAAACATTTCAGTGCGTATTATGTCCTGCATAATTTTCTTTCGGATTAGTGATTAGCTTCAGTAACATTAATCATTATGCTTTTATTCTCAATCAACTCTGGAAAAGCTTATCTAGAATATTTAGCTGAGCTGAAACACATTCTCAGTTCAAGAACGGTATATTCACGAGAGGAAGTGGTGGCAGGGAGGAGGGAGGAGGAGGAGACGGGGGTTTAGGGTTAGGGTTTTGGGCGAGGCTTGGGTTGTGGATTGGACAGCTGTAGTTGACGGCGTAGCGTATCGGACGGTGGTTCCTCATCTCCTGCTCCATCCACTACCCGAGGAGTACCCCCGAGGTGTGCCTTCCCTTGCTTCCTCCTCCTCCCTGTGCTTCTCCGACTCCTGGCTTACGTCGTCGCCTCTCCGTGAAATGGCGACTCGGTGGTGGCGCTGGCGGCGGCTGGTGGCGTGCCTCTGGCGAGGCTTTCTAACTTCTTGGGGGACCGTGATGTAGTTTTGTATCATTTTCTAATAATAGCTTTATCAAAATTAAATCGTTGTTGTTAAATTCCATTTCTGCTATTGCATGAGATATTGACAAATATTGTTTCTTACAAGATCAGTCCTGTGTAAGCATCACTGGATTGACAATTCCTCACCTTAATTTTATTTGGCGCTATTTATTACAGGATGTTAGTTATGGGATTGGAGGTAGTTTATTCGCAAAATTCAACGGTAACCATGTGTGTTTAGTATGGAATTTGACATTCAGGCCTTTTTTGGATAGCCCTAAATCCCAGCCCTTCCACATCTGTGGGCCTGGATTTTAGTTCAAAATCTCTGTCCGTACATGTGGATGGCCCGAGATTGAGGCCCATTCAAACGTGACCTAAAAATATGATTGAATGTGAAATTTTACATTAACGTAGTTTTATATTTAAGGTTCTAATCCCATAGCTCCATTGAGGAAATACACTATTTCGTGGTTGTACCTTACTGCGTATGAGTATGAACCAAACAGTCACACACACAGGACTTGAATTCTTCCAAGTATGAATTGCCGCTACTTTTGGAAATTATATTAGGAAATTATCGAGTTTTGATGTTCTTAATAGTGCTTAAGAATAAGGAGAGCAAGGACATCCTTGCAAAGCGCTTAAAAACAAGTGTCTATTTTAGTGTAAATCTATGTGCTAAATACTGGATATCTATAAATCAAAATTGGTTGTAGGCACTAAATATGTTATCGTCAATGCATGCTTCAATGAGAGAGACAGATATGCACCATGTGAGCAATGCATTAGGGAAATCCAATCACTATGCCTAATATGACAAACATGTAAACAACGGAGTGGCATAGTGGAGTGATGGACCTATCTCTGGAGTTAGCAAGGACGTTGATGGAGCTTGAGAAGCTGTGATCTAGAGAAATTGTTAAATTTATTATTTGCTAAATTCACGTCATTCATTGTTTTTGTCCCAGCATGTATCCAACATCGGCCATTTGTGCCCCAGCACATATTCATCTACAATCATTTTTTAGTTTTATTTTTTAATTTTTAGTTCAAACTATGGCCAGCAAGAAACTAACAATTCATTCAATTGGTTCATACGTGACACAATTTAATCACACCTGTTGTAACGCACGGGTATAATACTAGTAAAATAAGAGCAAAGAAAACCGAGAAAAATCGGTTTGGTTTTTGCGGTTCTCGGTTTTACCTAAGAAAAGAAACTCGTAAAGGCGGAGGGATCGAGCGATGTGCCCAAGTCTGTTGCGCCTGCCTGATCTCGCGGACAGGGCCATGGGCCCGTGCCATTGCTGGGAATTTTTTATTTTTATTTTTTTTAATAAAATATTTATAAAATTATATTTTCATTTCAAATATTTACAAAAATATACCCAACCCTCTTTGAGAGGGCTTTTTTTTATAAAATCGTCCTCCAGAGGGTGATTTGATGATGTGGCTGACGGTCAGCCATTTTGCAGGTGGCCCCATGGCCATCGAAAAACTGCCAGTCATTTTGCAGGCGGCCCCCTGGCCATCGAAAAACTGCCCCCCAGAGGGCGGCAAGGGGCTGCCTGCAAAAAGTCAGCCACGGGGCCGACAAATTTACGGGCGGCCTCCTTGCCGCCCTCTGGGAGGGCGGTTTTTCGGCGGCCAGGAGGCCGCCTGCAAAATGGCCCGTCCCGTGGCTGGCTTTTTGCAGGCGGCCCACTTGCCGCCCTCTGGGAGGGCGGTTTTTAGCTGGCCGCATATAAAACCCCCTCCCAGACTTCAAAAATATCATAAAATTCATAGAAATCATAGAAAAAAGAAGAGAGAGAGAGCTGAGAGCGAGGCTGAAGAAAGCAGCGAAGCTCTGCCGGTTTGCTGATTCGTCTGCAGGTAAAATCTATTGTCTCTTTGTAATTTTTATTTGTATGCAAGAATTGATGTAGTATTCTACTGGTTACGTGTATAATATTATATGAAAATAGGTTGTCACTTGTAGATCTGTAGGTTTTTAGTTAATCTGTTAGATGACTTAATTTGTGTAGCGATGGTAGTTATAAAATCTCAATTACACGGTTTTAGATGTGAGGAGAATATTGATACCTAGTTTAACAGTATTTTTTCATCAACAGAGATGTCAAATAAGGTGGTATTTCAGTTATTTCACGGGCAAGGGAATGTTAGGTATGATCCAGAAGGTGTAGATCTGTCGGAGTTTAGTTCAACGGCTAAGGGCATTGATAGGCCAGCTAAGAGAAGTTTCGGGTCAGTGTACAGCTGGCTAATACGAGGCTTTCGACTGGACCCCCAGATCAACGCAATAAACTTGTATGTTGTAGTTAGTCGTGCAGTTAAAGGTTATTTTTGGGAACTGATGCTGGTGAATTGCACTGCCACTTAGAGATAGTACATGGAGAATGCATTCCAACATGGTTGGCCACTGGGCATATTTGTGTTGGTGTATGAGAAGGATAACACTGCTGATGCAATGCCCGTGCAAGATGACGAGGGTCCAAGTACGATGGGGGGTGATGGTGAAGCAATGGAAGAAAATGAAGAAGAGAATGAAGGAGGAAATGAAGAAAATAGGCAGGCAACAGGTGCAGCAGATGAGGGTAAACTAATTGACACCATAGTTGAAGAAATGGATAAAGAAGATACTGAAAATGAGCATGCAGAGGACCCTGCAGAATGGAGCAACGAGGACTTCTCTAACCTTGCCATCTCCGAGAGGCATCATGTGCCATGGGAGTACAAGGAGAATAAGGCCATCCAGGGGGCTAAGTATGCATATGTAGAGGATTTGAAGGAGGCAGTAAAACATTGGGCGGTGTCACTTCAGAGGGAGTTCTCGGTTGTGAAGTCAAGCAAATCAGTGTATGAAATAAAGTGCGTGAAGGATGGGTGTCCATGGCGGGTGTACGCATTTAAGGGTAAATGGAAGGATTATTGGCAAGTTTCAATCGTGACCGAGCATTTCTGTTTCTTACCAGATATTGAATAATATCATAGAAACATGACATCTGCATTTGTTGCAACAGAGATGTACTCCCACATTGTGAACAATCTGGGGTACGAATCAAAGTCAATTGGTAGACATATTGAAGAGAAATTCAAATACACAATTAGCTATGCTAAAGCTTGGAGGGCAAAACAAAAGGTTGTAGAGATGAGGTTTGGCACATTTGAAGCATCTTATGATAATTTGCCTCGTCTGTTAGCCTATATTCTTCAGAGGAATGCAGAGACCTGCTACGACCTAAAAGTCTTTCCATTAATTGACCATGGTAACAAAAGTGTATTGCAACGGGTATTCTTTTCATTAGGTGCTTGCATTCAGGCATTTGTGCATTGTCGTCCCATCCTCTACATCGATGGAACATTTCTGACCGGAAAGTACAGAGGGTAGATATTAACAGCAATTGGAGTTGATGGAAACAACCAAGTTATACCGGTGGCTTTTGCTTTTATTGAGAGTGAAAACACTGATAGCTGGTATTGGTTCCTAGAAAGGGTTAAGTCTGCAGTTGTACGGATGAGACCAGACGTATGCCTCATACATGACCGTCACGCCGGCTTGCTGCGGGCAATTAAGGAATTGAGATATGGATGTGTTGAGAAGGAATACCCACCAAGGTGGTCTGATGTCCAAAGCAGATGGTGCATGCGTCATGGGGGTGCTAATTTCTACAGACAGTTTAAGAATAAGCACCTTATGGATCTTTTCAAGAGGCTATGCACCCAAAATTAAGAAAAGAAATTCAATGAATTTTGGAGGAGGTTGAATGAGCTAACCTCTAAACAAACAGATGAGCAGTCCAGGAGGGCTAACATTGGAGGGGATGAGGCTCCACAAGCTTTTGGGCCTCTATCAAGTGATGGATCTCATATGAGAAGAATGTCTACACCCTCAGTTAGAAAATTTTTAGAGTAGATTGAGAATGAGCCAAAGGAGAAATATGCATTGTTGTATGACAAGGATGGTTCTCGATTTGGCATAATGACCACAAATTTAGCAGAGGTTTATAACTGGGTGATGCGTGGTGTTCGAGGGCTCCCACTTGTTGGCATAGTTGAATTTATCTTGCATGGCATATACAAGTACTTCAGAGATCGGTTCAGACAAGCTGGCCCCTCAATGGTGGACAATAATATTTTCTTTGGCACACTACTGACTAAATACCTGCAAGATAAAAGTAATTAGGCCCGAAAACATCGAGTTATAATTCAAGGTACACAAGAACACAGATTTGAAGTATTGTGTGTCGACAAGAGCATACGCGGAATCTACTGCAAAAGAGTTGTGCAGGAGTGCGTGCTGAAGAAAGACAGGACCTGCAAGTGCTCGTGCCGAAAGCCTACTCTGCTCCACAAGCCATGTTCTCATGTTATTGCCGCGAGCGGTGAGTGCGGGATAGAAGCACGTTATTTTGTCTCACCTTATTTCAGAAAAGAAGCAATCTACAATACCTGGAGTGGAGAGATATACGGCTTTGGTATTGCGGGGACATTTACTACGGAGCATCCTTAAGTTATCTACATTCCTAACCCAACAAAATTGAGGGATAAAGCAAGTCGCCGCAAGACAAGACGCATTCGTAATGATATGGATGAGTCAGAAGCTGGTGGAAGGCATAAACGTTGTTCAAAGCGTGACCAAACAGATCATACATATAAGAAATGTCCAAAGGATGCAACCGGTCCAAGTACGACGGAAGCTGGACCGTCGGGTTCAGGCACTGATGGCAGTCATCCTACGGGTAAAGGCACAACTTCAAGACGACCCCATCCTAGGCGTTCTCGAACATTTAGTGGTGCTGCGGTGTAGTGTATGTCTATGCTTGATCTTTGTTATAATGTGGTTGTCGGCGAAATGGGATAGGAGGTTCCACATACCCTGGGGACGCGTGGGTCATCGGCCAAGTCAGTTCTCCGAGGGGCCATCTCGCCTTCGGCCCCAGGGCGCCGCGCCTATCGGCCCCGGGCACGTCCCCGAGGCGCCCTCGCCTTCGGCCCCGGGCACGTCCCCGGGGCGCTGACCCTATCGGCCCCGGGCACGTCCCCGGGGCGCCGCGCCTATCGGCCCCGGACACGACCCCGGGGCGCCCTCGCCTTTGGTCCCGAGCACGTCCCCGGGGCGCTGACCCTATCGGCCCCGGGCTCGTCCTCGGGGGGCCGTCCCCACCGGTTTTCGGCCCCGAGGCGTCGTTGGCCTCGGGCCCGTACCTTGCCTCCGGGCGCCATCGTCTCACTCCCTGCCCAGGGCCCACATGTCGGTCTCCGGCAGGATCGATGGACCAGCTCTCCAAATATCAGCATTAATGATGAGACGACGGGGCACGTTGCCCCTGTCGTTCGCTCCGCCACGCGTAAGTGCCTCCAGGACGGGCCCCTGTGGACACCTGACTGTTGTCAGAGGCCTGTTGACTTCTGTGGCGAGGGCGTGCGCCGAAGTCTAAGCAGTCAGAGACTTTTGACTTCGGCAGCGTGCTCCATCACATCCCATCACATCCTCACGACTCTACCGCCCGCTGCATACCTACTCCGGCATGGGCTCAACAGGCGGGGACGAGAGCGACCAGACGCTCCACCAACTCCGGCGCAGGCTTTGCAGGCGGACGTGAGCGACTGGACGTCTTCCAACTCCGGCGTGGGCGTTGCAGGCGGAGGGGAGGACCAGAGAACTCTCCAGAAACTCTCTCTCTCTCTCTCTCTCTCTTGGTGTGCTGGTACTGTGGACTCCCTTGATTATAAAAGGAGGATCCAAGCCACCGAGAACGGGGGGCCGAACTAGACAGGAGCTTCCCTGTCCTCTAACTCTCTGCTCTGCACCCCCGAGCTCACTCTCTAACCACTGTTCTTCTTCTCCGGCTCCGGCCGTGAGCTAGACACACCTTGTAACCATAATACCACATTCATCCACCTCATAGCAAAACATGCACAGGAGTAGGGTATTACGCTCCGGCGGCCCGAACCTGTATAAATCCCCGTGTCTTCCTTGTGCATCGATCCCTTCTTCCCTACGCGATCTCCTCGGTTCGGACGGTCCGAACCCGGTTCGGACGGTCCGGACCCGCTTCGGACGGTCCGGACTACTCTGTTTCTTCTACGTCTTCTTCGCGTATCTTTCTTCTACACCCTGACGCCGGCTTCGCCTGAGAACTACTCCCCTGGCCGAATCTCAAAAGGGGGGTCTCCTGACTTCCCACCATCGAAGTTTCATCCTCCGACAGTGGTCGTTTAATTAACTTTGCAATCTTACTCTTATTTGTTGCTTTGTCAATAAAATTTACACTAACTCTCCATTTGCATGCAGGTATGGTATACCATACACCAGAGCGGCTTGATCGGGACCTCGATCAGTCCCACCACTCTTACTTATCAGTCGTTGAGGGTGCACAGCTACCCACCTTCTGTCCACGGTTTTCACGTCACCTCCTGCGGATAGACCACCGGTTCCGTGAGAGGTAAGAGCTGTACTGTACCAATATTCATTCACATCGTTTGTACATATCTAAGTTTCCTAATATTGACTATAGTGCTATATTCTGCAGGTTGCGTACGGCTGGACTTCTTCCGTTGTGCAGGCTAGTTGAGCCCGCACCAGACGAGAGGGACCCAGCCAGGCGATGGCACGCTGACAGGTCACTTCTGGCAACACTGGTGGATCGCTGGAGACCGGAGACACACACGTTCCACCTACCATGTGGCGAGATGACTCCCACACTCTAGGACGTGTTCTACCTGCTGGGACTTCCCCTCGCAGGGGACGCAGTCGGTCCGGTTGACGGGGCGCACGGTTGGGCGTAGGACATCATTGCTTGGTTTGAGCCCGTGCACCGTCAACCTGGACTTGGTAGGCTAGGTTCGCTACCGCCTTATACCATGAGCGGCCCCTTGCAGGCATGGCTGCTACAGTTCACCGTAAGTGGCGGATTACTTCCAGGTGCAAGCATCCGATCTGTAAAGCAATAGTGGTGCTGACTATAATCTTGCGTTATAGCCTGATCAGCTAGACCCTGAAGACGACGAATACTCGGTGAGTCGGAGTTTGGAGGCGTACATGTTATGCCTGTTCGGCTGGGTGATGTTCACAAGCACGACGGGGCATGCGGTAGACAAGGGACTGATCCACTACGCTCGTGCGATTGCCGACAGCGAGGCCGGTTGTGTACCGCAGTGGAGCTGGGGATCTGCTGTGCTAGCATTGACGTACCGTGCTCTTTATGACGCGTGCACAAAGACCGATCCAGGTGCGATTCTCGCTAGTTGCCCTCTCCTTCTACAGCTATGGGCGGCCAAGTGGTTCGCGATAGGCCGCCCTCTGATTCATCACTCTCCCTACGAGGACGGCCTTGGAGGCTTGTACGGGCAGTCGGCCGAGGACCGTCCGACTATGGGGACGATATGGTGTCGTCGTGAGGTACGTAACATGAAATTCTATGTTTACCACTTATGCATAAACACTAACGCGTTTTTCTTTCCTATTTTGCAGCGCCGTTACGCTCATACGTAGGTTAAGAGGTCATACTCCAACTTCATTATGGAGTTCGACCGTCTTCTACCCAGCGACGTCGTATGGGAGCCGTATAGTCCGCAGGCCATCGCGGCCCGTGCACCGCTCGGACTCTCAGCTCTTTGCACGCGTGACCAGACATACTGGATGATGACATTGCCATTGGTGTTCGACATCTTCGTCGAGCCCCACTGTCCGCAGCGCTTGTTGCGACAATTCGGCCTACGTCAGCACTTCCCTGTGCCCGTGGAGATCGTTGTGCCACGCGACGTGCACCGGTTAGCATAGCTACGATCTTTGCTGAGTACTATAACTCTTTAATATAGTCTAATGCATTCTCTGCATATAGGTATAATCGTAGGGGACAGGCAGGCGGCGCTCAGTGGTATCCCTGTCTGCAGAAGTACATGGAAGACTGGTTGTTGGCAATGGAGAAGGTCATCGACGACATACATCCACACACTAAGGACAACTACCTAGCATACCTCGGGTGGTACTAGCCCCGCACGCGCACACGTGTGACATTCATCCTAGAGGATCCACAGCCACACGTCGCCGCTACGACGGACACGTATCCTAGACACCGTGACTAGGACTACTTCCACGCGGTAAGTCGCATTATCTTTGCACTTTGCTTTTCTCTTTGTACCTGTCCACGGTTCTAACACATATTCACGTCACATTTGCAATAGGCCGACACAGCGCGACAGGTTCAAGCTGATGTGAACGCGGCATTTGGACGGTTGGACAATGGGATTGTGCTGATTGCGGACGAGCAGAGGACGACTTTCGGGAGGATTTGTCATGCGATGCACACAGTGGTTCGTGCGCTCACTTGTCGTGTGTCCGACGCGGTACCTCCCGTAGCTATACATCAGCAACAGCCACGGCTAGCAAGAGCAGGAGTGCACCTACAGGGTTCCAGTTAGCTAGCTGGCCCGCCTAGAAGTAAATTCCGCTAACCATCGGTTTATAACATGTTTTCTTCTACGACATACACTGTTTTACATCAATATGCTTCCGTGCAGCTTTCGCTACACCGTACCTACATCCCTCCGGAGCTAGCACGTCGACGCAGGGAGTGTACCACACACGACCACACGCGCAGCAGGGCATGAGCAGTGCCCCCCGGGCCACCACAGGAGGTCCTTCAGGTTATATCAAACTTTACTTTTGCCTTGCAAAATTTTGGTTTGCAATTATCAATAATTTTGTGCACAGGGTTCCACTCTACAGTGCCGGGGATGTTTGTAGGCACTGGCTCCTCCGCCAGGGCGCACACGGAAGCGGTTGGGCACAAAATCCTTTCGAAGGGGACGACTTGGAGAACGAGGATGAGGAGATCCACTAGGTACTAGGTTCCTTGTAGCTCGAAGGAGCTCCACCACCGTAGACACAAGACCCACCAGCTGCCACACCCGTGCAGGTGACCCGCGCTGACCATGCCGTACCACCAGACCAGCTGACGTACTCCCAGGGCCAAGTGCGAGCGCAGGCTAGGAGGATGAAGTGGGCTAGAGGTTACGGTCAGGGCCCGTAGTACGTTGTACCAGTAGTAGTTCACCTGTTGTACATTGTGTTTAATTAATTCTACGTTTACTGAACAAACCCCTTTACTTCGTTTACGCTCGTCGCATCAAAAATGTACTCCTCACGATCTACTTTGTGACGAAATTGACAAAAACATGAATTTTCGAGTTTCAACTTCACGATAAAGTACATTCCAGCGATGACCAACCGTAACACCTGTTAAGTACTTGACGAACGAATGAAATATCCATCCCCAAGGAGTACAAACGGCACATAAAATATTTCTAGTTGATCGTTATTTTATATGCCTATAGGAAATTTAAACAAGATATCCCAAACTAGAGATGCAATGCTGATGTGCAGCGTGGACTTTCCCTTCCTCGCCGCCTCGGCCCACTTCCTTTGCATGTAGTTGCGCCTCTTCCCGTTTTCTCTCCCTCTCTGCCTCAACGGCTTCCTTCTCCGCCGCTCCTTTCCTCCTTCCTCTTCTGCTCAGCCTCCCACCTTTCTTTTGCCGCCCAAAGACGTTCGAGTGTGGTCCATGTGCCATTCCGTACATGCGGAAGAACTGTGCGTCATGTGATGTATCTCCGTATCTACCACGTGCCACAAAGTCGGCACAAGGCGGAGAGGCTTCGTCCTTGAACAACAAATTTATTAGCTCAAAGTTCAAATATTTTGTATACAGATAAATTCGTATTACCTCCACTGGCTTCAATGCGCCTGATCCCTTCTTTCCTTGCGGCTTCGACTTCTCCGGGTAGTACACATAAATTTACACACATCCAATACCTTTGCCGGAATGTGTAATCCTTCTTACTTATTTCAATTTTCATTCATCTCCGCACAAACACATCGCGCTCGGCTATGATGCGGTTCACGCGGTGAAAATATGAAGAGTTGCGGTACGGGTCATGATGACTGGACATACGATGACGCATCCATAGCAACTTACATTATAAACAAATAAATGCAAGTTATAACTCGTTAGACCAAAAATAATTCATACAACATACATACCTAGGTATACTACACATGACTAAAAAAATAAATATAATCGTCTCATTTCCATCTCCCTAGCGTTCTCGAACTAGTACTAATATGCCATAGTAAAAAAACTAACTTCTCTCATACGACCTATCAATGTCCTTAGCCGTTATGTTCAATTACAATAGATCTACATTCTGTGGACCAAATCTAACATTTATTTACCTGTCAAATAAGTAGTACAACACTACACATACTACATCATTTGATGAATAGAAATGAAAATTACAAAGAGCCATAAAATATTACCTGTAGACGAATCCGTAAATCGGCAGAGCTTCGCTGCTTTCGTTCGTCTTCGTTCTTAGCTCTCTCTTCTTTTTTCTGTTATTTTGATGAATTTTATAAACTTTTTGAAGGCTGGGAGGCAGGAGGGCGATTTTTTAATAAAATGGGCCATTTTGCAAGCGGCCTCCTGGCCGCCGAAAAACCGTCCTTCTAGAGGGCGGCTAAGGGGCCGCCTGTAAATTTGCTAGCCCCGCGGCCGGCTTTTTGCAGGCGGCCCCTTTGCCGCCCTCTAGGGGGGCGGTTTTTCGATGGCCAGGGGGCCGCCTGCAAAATGGTTGACAGTCGTGGGCCGCCCGGCTTACGTTGTCAGCAACGTCATCAAATCGCCCTCTGGGAGGGTGATTTCATAAAAAACGTCCTCCCAGAGAGCGTTGGGGGTATATTTTTGTAAATATTTGAAATAAAAATATAATTTTGTAAATATTTTATTAAAAAAATATAAAAATAAAAAAAAATTCGCCGGTCTACGCATGGAACCATGGGCCACATCACCTCCAAACTATGTGTGGGCCTTCATGGGCTGGTGGGGGCAGTCGCCTCCAAGCCACGTGTGACGCGCGTGTCCAACTGCCTACCGAGCTTGATCGTGGGATAAGAACTAGGTTCTGTTTTCTCGATAACTTCGGATTTTGTGAGATGGAAACCGACGTACAATCCAAAGACCGAACTTCAACAAAAGAAAAACCGGTCTAACACCCGATTACTGAAAGAACTGACTATTCGGTACGGTTTTCTTTCAATTTCGGTAAAAAAAAAGGCTCAAAAAAATGTCTCATTGTTTACCCTTCAGCTTATAAGCCGGAGACAAAATTTGAATTTAAAATTCTTAATTTCGGAGTTGATTTTGGGTTTTTTTGTATAGTACTTTTTTTTTCAGTGTTTGCTTTTAAATCGCTAAGGACACATATATGAAAGTTTTACCCACAAATTATTTTTTTTCACTGATAAGCCATTACAGTTTATATCAGCATATGCGAAACAATGAGAATGGGTTGCCAACCAACGGTGAAAGAAAGCAAGATAAAAATAGAGAACCATTGCATCTGGATGTGGAATAGTACAACACTGGGCATGTAGGAGGGGTTTATAATATCGATTTACCATCGAGAATCTAGTGGTTATCACAGTAATCACATGAATTTTCCCTAATTCTATCAAATCCTACTGAATTTTGTCGATGTGCTCCCCATCAGCTCCCATGGCGACGAAACTACCGTAACTCACAAAGGGATTACTTGAATTGGTTTCAATGTTCAAAATTTTGATCATATACCCTCCGCTTAGATTCAAATTGAGGATATACCCTTCTGATCCATATGTAAGTGACCTTAGATGACCCCACATGTTATTGGCACAAGAGGGTAAATCCTTAATTTTCAATTTAAATGGAGGGTATATGATCCAATCTCCTTTAATGTTTTGTGCATATAATACACAGTTTGAGCAACGGCCTTTATAAGGCGTATTTTGTTTACAACGACAAGGTTTTGAAAAAAAAACCCTCATAGGATATTCTTTATGTGATACAAAAGCATAATTATAAGTAAGGACTTTTGAATATAACTATAATAACATCAATTTCGTGTCAAAAATTATACTATAATAGTAGATAATTGTGGTCAAAAACCTTATCCTAACAAAACAAAATACTACCTCTGTCAAAGAAAAAAATACGGTTCTGGCTATATACCTAGACATATCCGTCTTGGTACATAGCTAGAATTGTATTATTTTTGGGATGGAGGCAGTACTTTTTAGCAAAGATTTTGATAGCATAATAGGATGCATGTTTATACCAGGTTTTTGATCATCCAAATGTCATTGGTCGAGGCAACCGACTGATTACAATTGTGTTTTTGAACACTCAGGTTGGTTGATTAATATTGCTGACAATGGATGATTTTTGAATAGACCATGCATTGTGTTAACTTAAGAAAGCTTTCCCGCGAAAATCATTAGATTCATGTATATCGTGTCTATAAGTCTTGCATTTACGATAGTAACCATGATTGTTTGGATTAAATCTAAATTATTGGAAATGCTAAGCTCAGATCGGTGACAATCCAAACTTTGTTGATACTCTACTTAAATTTGGCACATACTCCTCCATCCCAAAAAGAATCAACTTCTGATTTTAAATTTGGACATATTTTTATGTTCAAATTCAAAGCTAAAAATTGTTTTTTTTTTTACGGATGGAGTAATAGTTAGTGCCAAACTAACAATTGGTAGGGTAGTTGGAAACCTACCGGAAGTTTTGCTTGCTTCCCACATCTGTCCACAATTATAACTGACAAAAAGCTCCATGACCGAAATTCTTATTTTAATTACCCTTACAATCCTCTGTTATTACTAGCTACAAGTACACAAGATGACACAGATTACCCTCTCCCTCAGCAGAGAGCTTCCAGGCATTACCTGCAAAAGCTATAGATGCAGCCATTGCATCTGAACCCTCACTTCCTCTAACCTTTTGTCCTTAATTCCCAACTGAACCCTTCTCTCAACCAACAGCATCGATGCGAGAACGATGGTTCTCTCGGGCCCTTTCACCGGAGGCTGTTTACGAAGGCGAGGAGCGAGTCGACGTCCCTCTTCTCCGACGGGTACTTGATCGGTCTGGCGGTGCGGCTCGGGAAGAGGAGGATCGTCGGGAAGCTCTGCAGCTGCAGCTCCGCCTGCGCGAACGCCTTCTGCTCGCCGTCGGCGCGGAACTTGGCCACCTTCACCCCCGACGACGACCCGCCCAGCTTCTCGGCGAGCTCCAGGTAGGACGCCTCCATGGCCTGGCAGAATGGGCACCATGGCGCGTACAGCACGACCAGCCACGGCTCGGCGCGGGTCTCCAGGCGCAGCAGGTTCTCGATGCCGGCGCGGGTGAGGCTCACCACGTCCTTGCTCTCGAAGATGTCCGGCGCGCCGGCCGAGCCGTTGCCGTTGCCGTTGGCGCCGCCGGCCTTGGGCGCGGCGCCCTGGCCTTCCTTGTCGATGTTGCCCTTGTGGAGGCCGCACTCCTTCGCCTTGGCGTCCTCCCACCACCACCTCCCTTCCCTCTCGTGCTGCCCCGGCAACACCGGCCTCGTGCACGGCTCGCACCCAATCGACACGTATCCCTGAGCATGCAGGGCGTTGACAGGGACATCCATGGTGCGGAGGAAGGTCCACACGTCCTTGCCGTCGACGTTGGCGACGGGGTTCCACTTGATCAAGCTGCCGGCGCCACCCTCCAGGCCTTCGAACGAGGGGTCGACCTGGACGACGGGGATGCTGGCGCGGGTGCCGGGGGACTGGTCCTTGCGCTGGCCGGTGATCCAGGCCCGGAGGCCGCGGAGCGCGCGGCGGAGCGGGCGCACCTTGCGCACGCGGCAGCACTCCTGGTGGCCGTCCTCGTAGAAGGAGAAGAGGCCCTTGGCGCGCACCAGCGCCTGCACCTCGCCGGCGTCTGGGAACATGTACTCGATGTGGATGCCGTAGTGCTTCTCCACCTTGTCGAACAGCTGGTACGTCTCCGGGTTCAGCCGCCCCGTGTCCAGGCTGAACACACGGAACGGACGCCCCGTCAGCTTCGCGTACTCGATCAGCGCCACGTCCTCTGCGCCGCTGCAGTTCAAATGCTCGACCGGATCAGGCGATTGAAGATTATTTAGGACCAAGATTTGTGCAAATTTAACTCGAATTGATCGATCATATGAGGAGTTGTTGCCTACACGACAAGTTCAACTTGGCGTTGTCCAATTTTCTATAGACTTTCCTAAAGTTAGATGGACTAAACGGACGGAGATTATACTATTCGAGTGTGTCGTAATGGAGCAACTTTTCTGTCTGCTTGTGCGTGGCTGGTGGGCCATGATTCTAGCACGGGGATGCCATGCCATTGATACATTGAACCTGGACATGCTCCTAAGTTTTTCTCAAATGTTGTGAAGTACGTCTAGATACATTGAACCGGGCAGCTAACGGGTTTTGCTCTTCCGTTACCATCACCCAAATACCCAACCTGACCAGTTTTTAGTACTCCTATTTTAGTGTGGCCGGGTTATACATTGAGACACAGAATTATGTAGCAAACTAAATTGGAAGCAGAAAGTAATTATGGTGTGATATGCTCACTATCGTTCAAATCATACTGCTCATATTTATGTATCTGTGGATGCACTTTATTAGAAC
This sequence comes from Oryza meyeriana var. granulata, assembly GCA_003991445.1. Lineage (NCBI taxonomy): Eukaryota > Viridiplantae > Streptophyta > Magnoliopsida > Poales > Poaceae > Oryza > Oryza meyeriana. The sequence continues at coordinate 142,119 of RYFJ01001154.1, forward strand.
AAAAAATTTATACTCCTATATCCCAATAAATCCCAGTCCCATGGGATGGAAATATCCTAAATCGGAAATCGCAGGTGTGTGACAATAACACTACACGAACCACAACGTCGCTGACCCACTTGTCAGCAAACGGGTCCCACTTGTCAGTGACAGGCATAACGATCTACTAGAGTACTCCTAGGAAACTAGGAATCTCCAGGACCACCCGTTTGGATTTCGGAAGATACCGTGATGCTGCTAGCATCTGGGATTAGGCGCTCAGCTGGACGCGCGCCCTAGGCCCAGTGCACCATGAGCCTAACGGTTTAACGCGTTCGGATCTATCCAGTAGGGAGGTGACCCGGCGAGGAGTAGTACCTGAATGCGATGGCAATGTCGGATCCGAACATGGTGAGCGCCCGATCCATGATCTCCAGCGGCGACGCGTCCTGCAGCTCCTGGGCCAGGGCCTCGTAGTCCACGGCCGGAGCAGGGGCCGCGACAGCGGCCTCCTCCGCCACGGGCGCGGCGGCCGGCGCCGCAGCAGCGGAGGCGGAGACGGGCTGCCTCGCCGGCTCCGCCGCGCACAGCGGGCGCACCGCCCTCGCGCGCTGGCCCCTCGCCGCCGTGCTCGCGACGGCCGGGGCAGCGGCCACCTGCTGCTTCACGGCTCCGATCCTCGCGGCTGCACAAAGCACATACAAATTTTAGGCAAAAATTCTCGCTGCAAATGCGGACGAATTCCCAGGGAAACAACCCATTTTCGCTGGGAGAAATCCAGATGCTTCGTGAACAATTTTCGAGTAGCCAAATCAGCACTCGGTTTCACAATTTTTTGGACGAAATTGGAGCTTATCAGAGTAATCCTCAAGCTTCCAAACTTCAATACCGCGCAAAACACTCAAATTCAGTTAAAATTTTACAAACGGCAAGCTTGAAAGCGAGGAAACGGAGATTATGAGCAGAAATTCTCACCTTTGAGGTCGCGGAGGGCGATTGAGTGGGACGAGATGGAAGCGGTAGCGGAAGCCATCAGCTCCGAATCCTCTTCTCTCCTTAAAAATTCGGACAAAAATTTCGGAGCAGGAAATGTTTTTCTTTCTTCGTCTCACTCCTCCGTGTTTTCTGTGGCGTACGGGGGGGGAGGTAAGGAGGCGGGTGGTTTACATATAGCTCGCGCGGGAGGCTGGGTTCAATGCACCTGGACGGATTAGGGAGCGGCAGACGGGTGGGACACGTGTCACGGCCTCATTGGTTGGCCACACGGGAGGGGCTCCCTGGCCGATCGAAGCAGTGGCGTCATAGGGAGCCACAGGAAGGGCCACACCACCGGTGGGGCCACGTGGCAGCCGCGTTGGCGCGATGGAGCACTGAGCTGGCCGGGTGTGTGGCTGCCTCGCTCCGGTTGCGGCCGGCCACCTCACGAGCCACGCCTGGCATTGGTAATCTTTGGGGGTAAATGATAAGGATAATCTACTACTCCTAATGCATGCTAATGGCTTGCCTAGCTTGGAAGGAATAACGGTGTACAAAAACAAACTTGCCCAGTTATAAGACGCTAAGAACATAAAAATAAAAATAGATAGGTACCATAATTTAAGCTAGAGCATGAACAATAGTGTGAGGCACTCGAGAAAGTTCCACCCACGAGAGCTTAAATTTTAATTTCCATAAATATTATACTTAAGTGATATATTTTTAGTAGGAATTTAATGATGTTACTGATTTGTAACTAGCCTCTGTTAAGGCCATCTCTGACCATGTGTGAGCAGCACAACCGCATAGAGCCCCCAAATCCATGAGACCCCCAAGTTAAAAGTAGTATCCTGGGTATAATAGGCTTCTTTTGAATTCATTGCAATCCAAGTTGAGTTATTCAACCCTGTATGTAGGTAGTCAGCATGGTAAGTTTCTCAAGTGATTTGTTTCTCGATCGATTTCGATATGTTCTCGTCTACGTTGGCTCCTCAGCTCGCACGCTCGCACTCACCTCTTGGTCTTGCCTAACGCGTTGATAGCTTGCGCCACACTTTTATATGGCAGGAGCATATCTCACATAACCAACGCCATAGCACATAATTGGATTAAATCACTCTGTCAAGTCCGTCCAAGCCAACACTCCAATCTCCACCAGGCAAGAGCCAAACTCTAAACCCTATATTTTATTATAAAAGAGTAGAACCCGGCCTCTACATCCAACAGGATGTGCATAACCAATTTAATAAATAATTATATAGTATATATTGTTGTTATTTTATTTTGGCACTTAAGTTTAGACCCGCTTAGAGTTTGGCACAGGGCCTTGTAATTTTTTAGGACGGCTTGGCCTCTGTCTCTTTTGAGAGGGGATGTACTCTCTGGTGTATAGATGTACGATGGTGTGCGTCGTTTTCTACCATTGTTAAAAAAAACGCACGCATTGTATACCATTGCTTATTTATTTATTTCTATTTGTATCTTGAAAAATCGAAGTTGTTATTGTTGTTATTTTATTTTGGCACTTAGGTTTAGACCCGCTTAGAGTTTGGCACGTAGCTCCAAAATTTTTTGGGACGGCCCTCGCCTAAGAGGAGATGTACTCTCTGGTGTGTACATGTACGGTGGTGTGTGTCTTTTTCTACCATTGTTAAAAAAACACATGCATTGTATACCATTGCTTATTTATTTATTTCTACTTGTATCTTGAAAAATCAAAGTTTATCTTGCAATACTTTCCTTTTCAAATGCACGTAGATATCTTGTATCACCTATTCTCTCCGTTCTAAAATAAATCAATTTGTAGCTACAAATATAGATATAGCTAGATTCATAATAAAAAATTAGTTTATTTTGGAACAGAGAAAAGTACAAAAAAAAATCCTTTAATATTATAGCACTCCTTTAATATTATAGCACTTCTCTCCGTCTATATAAATCTAGTCTGAAGTTAGTTTTATTTTAGAACGGATAAACGCTACTACTTGTGTTTACATGCAAGCTGACGACACTGAAGTCACTAATCATGTTAATTACGAGTTTGGCTCTACCACGCACCAATCAGTCGCAGAACATTATTAATGGTTTCTTATCACTGTCAGAGCATGCGTTAATTAAATGTAACCCGACGCGAAGATTCGTTGCAGCTAGGGGGCGAGATGGTGCGGTCGCACATCATCGCGAGACCTTTGGACTGGTTCGTCAAAATTCAGCAGCCAGAAAAAAAAAGGAATCCAAGGATAGATTTCATTTGTCTGTGGATGCCATGTGACAGCACTCCCGATCTCTCACTGACAGGATGGCCAAAAGCGTAATTCGTGTGTGCATCACAGTGCGATTTGCCAATTGGTAGGGACGACCGGACGAGACTGCGATGCGATTGTTTTGCATTGGCTGGCTCTTGATTGGTCTCTGAGGGCATGGGGATTTGGGGTCAAAATGGCCGGTAGAAAAAGCTTTATATATTCTCTCTGTTTATAAATATAAAAAATTTTATTACTTTTAGTAAAAATTAAGGTAGTAACAAAAAAGTATAACTAAGATGATGTCTATTGTAATTTTGGTATATTTAACAGAATACAGTAAAAAAAGAGACATGTTTAAGAGATTGAATTTCTTATAATTTTTTTCTTCTCGGAATGCTAGAATCCCGTAAATTTGTGGACAAATAAAAACGGTCATAATCCCTTATACTATGGACAAAGAGAGTATGTAGCTTGTGGAGATCTATAAGTAATTACTCCCTTTTTAATAGTTGATGATGCCAGGACATGAGTTTAACCATCTATTATTTTATTAAAACTTGTTTTATCCTTAATGGTATTTTAAGCATGTCTTATATTTTTGTGTATTTATACTAAATTTTTTAATAAAGCAAACGATCAAACTTATATAAAAAACAACAGCGTCATCTATTAAAAATTTAAAAAGTATATTTTTTCATTTCTCCTTTTTTAAGTTGTTATCTCTTTCACCACTGTTTAGAAGAAGTATCCTCCGTGGTTGTGGTGGTTATGTTTGTGTGTATCTTAGATGCAGAGGCCGGAGAATAATCATCTTCCTTATCTAAAAGACTAAAAACTTAGAAGAAGGATCATTTGCGCCCTATGTGATGCATGAAGACATATATGAAGGAACATCGACAAACTAAGCGATCACAAAAGGCTATAGAAAATTGTTCTACGCCAGGCATCCAGGATCGTTTTCTTGTGTGGACGTTGAGATGGCAACTTGAGTGGCTAGTTGCAATTTCAATCTTGTGTGGTCGGCAGCTTAAACTATATTTTTGTATTTATAGATTCTTTAATTTCAATAGTATTATTGAACATGAGAGCGATGCAAATTTGACTATTCTGATCGTCTCAAGCGAGACCTCTGAGGATTGAAAGTTGTGTGTGATATCTCGAGGTTTTTAGCTCAAATTCTTGATCTCTTAACCATTCACCTAATTGGACCGTTGAACTAAATTGATATAAAAGCATTTTTACACCATACAATTTACATAAATCAAGGCCAAAAAAGGGACTAGAAAAATATATACAACAAGCCCAAGATACGATGATCAATTCTTCAGATGGAGAAACAAAGAACATGCCATTTCCGAGGTACAGTACATCTTTGTGTGTCGATATCACAGGCAAACTAGCTGTTTTTTGGGTGGTGGACAGCTTGGGTTCATGTGGACCATTTGTGTAGAACAATTTCAGCAGGGACTGAGGTCCAAGGGGAGTGTGGACAGCACATGAACATGGAACACACACCACATGGCCCAGATTCTCCAAATCCTTTTCGCGGCTGTTGTATGGACCTCGAGAACACCTAGATATTGTGGTCTGTCCTTTTTCTGCAAAAACTCGTAGGTGATACAGTATTTGTTTTCCTACTGACTTGCCTAGCTATTATTGATGGTATGAAAAAAAAGCACATATAATTTTCTTTGCAAACATAAAGAATACACATGTATATCAAGGGTATATGCTGTACAACAGTACTGTACTGACCTTTCTACAAGGCTGCAATCCGATGGAATAAACCTAGCTAGTTTGATACCTTTCAGGCACCATGCCTCAGTAGAAGTCCTGCGATCCATACACGCCCTTGTTGTTTGGAACCAAGCCATGAAGGTTCTGAACTTAGTTTCTTCGTCTCGTAGAACCAAAACAGCCCTACAATATTTTTGCTACTGTACACACTATCCATCGTATAAGGTTTGCTACAATGTTACTGTAGCCAATAGTGGATGTATACAATAATGCGTATCCATGTTCCAGTGGGAGATGTTGCTGACCTCAAGCAGAGCATGAAAGCCATGTTCATATAAAAAAAATGGGGTGTATATATATTTCCTCGCTGAGTGAAAAGAATTAAAGAAAAGTGATGCCTGCTTGGGGCCTGTATTCAACCTAAAACCGGTGTAAATTATAGGATCGTTTCTCTTTCCCTGCTGAACTCAAATTTCCTGCTTGGATGAATCGGAACACACTAAATTTCCGTCATTTATTGCCACAATCCGACAGAAAATAAGTATGGCCCTTGCCACCGCCTTCTCCGATCCCTACCTCTTCCACCGTCTTCTCCATGCCACAATCATCACCGTTAGTCATCGATCTATGCCACCACCGTCGGGCGTCGATTTGCACCGCCGCCGCTATCGCCAGACCTCGATTTGCACCACCACAATCATCTATGCTACTACTATGGTCTACGTGGATGTCATCAATGCTAGGCTAGGCTCACTCCGAGCTGCCATCGTGCCACTGTCTCCTCCACAATGGCATCGTGTTGGTGTCGTTCGCTCGGTGCAGTCTCCTCTGAAGTTCTAAGTTGCCGGTGCTATCTTGGAGTTGCACTGTGCCACCACCGCTCTGCGATAGTTTGGGCTGGCCGCTCTCTTCTTCTGCAATTACAATTATTAAGATACCACGTCGATGATTCTCATAGCAAGTTCCATAGTATAGCCATCTGCTAGCTGTAAAAATAGTCACGTCATCCATAGTTAGCGTTAATAGATATGCCATACTAAACACACAGTTGTTTAGACATGTATGACATAAAGTTATTGGCTGAAAAGTTGTTAGGGCCTTTATTCTGCCTAGAGATAAGTGTGTAGCCCGGCTACTATTAGTAGATACTTTTCTCTCTTCTAACCTTCTCTCTCGTTTACCCGACCACAATTCAACGCGTTAATCCTTATAGCCTAGTGATGTAGGCTATTGTACTTGCTCTCATATATCTTCTCAACCTTTCCAATTCAATGTCCTGTTATGAGTTTTGATGAACAATGATGTCTTGATCTGAATAGACTATTGGTTTATCCAGTTTTGTAGTTCAAAACTAATGTATGGATCAGATATTGTAACATACTAAGTTTTGGGATTCAAAGGAAAGGAAAAATTCAAATAACAAAATCGCTCCAGTCCAAAAAAAAAACCTAATTTTTGAAAACTGCATCATGCTGGCTTTTGTAGAGTTCTTGGAAGCTGCCGTACTAGTGCCGAGGAAATCCCTTTATTTTTAAAATTAACAATAGAGAAATAACAATAAATAAATAATGATAACAATAATAATTTTGTTTACACTTGTATTTGAAAACCTCCCTACCAACTTTATGAAATTCCTTATTTTAGTTTACAAATAAAAGAAAAAAAGAGGAAGAAAGAAGAGAAAAGAAAAAAAAGAAGAGGAAAAGGGTTTTTCAAATTTTGGCCCTAATGAAAAGTACGCCCAAATCTTCCCTGGGCCTTGGCAGGCCCAGCTAGGCAGGCTAGCCCACCAGGCCAGCCTACCGAGCTAGCCTGCCGAGCCGGGAGCCCACCGCTGAGTCCCACCGTTGCGCTGCCTCGCCGCCATCCCGGACGAACACTCAGCCGAGTCTCGCCACCGGCGAAGCCGCGACCGCTCCTCCCCTGCCCCGCCGTGCCTCGCTGTTGCCAGAGACCGTGGCGCTGGGTGAAAACCCTAAGTCAGGAGCCCCGTAGCCGTGCACCACAGCTCACCCACCTGCTTCTTTGGTGCACCACGCCGTAGACTCGGACCGCGACGCTCGCACACCGCTACACGCAGCTAGGCAGGTGGAACGGGCCGCGTCGCAACACACCGCGTGCGCCGCGCCGCGTGCCCCTGCACCCTCCCGCTCGTGCGCCCGCCTTGCCTCTGCCATCCGCATGGGGTGCAATCATTGCCCCTACGGTCTGCCCCTACCTGCTCCTGCCACACGCCGTGCTCGTCGGAGAGAGAGGAAAGGAGGGGAAATGAACCCTTTTTGGCCCATCCCATGTGCAGCTCTCTCTCTCCCACTCATTCTCGGTCTCCCTTCACACTACCGCCACAGCTGCTTGACGCGCGTCTGCGCCAGATGCGCCTTAATGGTGCGACGATTTAGGGGCCTCGCCTGGATGGCTTCTCGCGACGGGAACGGGCCAGCCGGCATCTACTTAAGCCTGCGTCAAGCCCCCCATCCTTTCTCCCCCCATCCATCCTCACCGCCCTGCGCAATTGACCGCCCCAAAACAACTTGGCAGCCGGACGAACGCGCGATCGACTGCGGGCCTCGGAACGAACCAAGCGCGCTGACTCGACCGCTTACCACCGCCGGACACAGGACGAACAGCGAGCTTGACCTTCACCGACCGGTACCCTGCCGCCCATAGCTTGTCCGTGATGCTGCCTCGGTGTGCCGCTTCCCAGCTACCGCATGGTGAGAACCGAACGCGACCTCCGTCTCCTATCCCCCACGCTTGCCTGTGATGAGACTGAGCCGCACTGACTGGCCACTGCGCATGCGCGCACATGTGAATGCGCGCGCAAAGCATATGCTCTGTTCAGCCCCACCATGGCCGCGAACGCCAAAGCGCTGCCTCCACCAGGAAATCGGCCTTGGCCGCTCGATAGGGGGTAGGATAGGGGGCGTAGTAGATATTCCCAACCCCCCCCCCCCCCCCCCCCCCGCAGCCAATTTTCTCCCCGCCGCCAACACCATGTTCACGCCGCTATGTCCCCTTGCTCCTCCCCATAGCTCGAACCACGTGGGCCACGAATCCATTCGGCCAATTAGGGGGAAAACCCTCCCCTACCCACGGCGGAGCCCCAGCCTTGGGTCGACATGCAGCCGGCTGGGCCAATTTTGGCAGCGGAGGCTCACTGTTCCCTACCGCGCTCGTCACCTCCCGTAGTCGTCCCTCCTTGCGACCTCGGCCAGCCGTAGGAGGTAGCATGGTGGCCCTGTGTTGTGTTCCCCGAAGCCCTAGGACACCGCCGCGGGCCTCCACGTCGCCACCTTGCCGTTGCCACGCTGTCGCGCCTAAGCCGGGCACCCTATGCCGTTGCCGCCCATCGTATCACCGCCCTGGGCCACCGCGGCCTGTGCGCCGCCGCCTAGACACGGCGGAGGAACCCACGGACCTCTCCTCGCCGGCCATCCTGGGTCCTGGCCCAGTGATGGCCCAGCGACGCCTCGCGCGAGCCGTTTTGGGCGAGCGGCTGCGTGGCGAAGAGAGAGGCAGAGCGCGAGAGAAGGGGAAAGAAGAAGGAAGCCGTGGGACTGACATGTGGGACTAGGAGGATTAAAAACTTAATTACTGTAATTAACCTTACTGACGTGATTAACTTCGGTGACTGACATTTGGGCCATGTTGATTAAGGAAAACTAATTTAAAACGTTTTCAAAAGTTGTGTCACTGACAAACGGGGCCCGCTCACTTTAAAAACCTATTTCAACCAGTGAAAAGCTCTGTGAGGCTGACATGTGGGTCTGGATTAGGAAGTGGGCCACCTGGCCGGTCAGACTTTGACCTGGGCCCTACTTGTCATCCACTTGAGGCTTTTCCTTTTTGAAAATAATCAATTTCCCATAAAAAGGAGTTTGGGGCCCACTAGTCAGTGATTCAGGGATTTTCTTTTAGAAAAACAATTCAGGAAAATGGGGAAAAACAAATGCACAGTAAGATTTTTCAGTTAATTTGATTTAATTCAAATTTGAATCTTTAAATGGCCATAACTTCCTTATTTTAAATCGGATTGGGATGAAACTTTCACCAAAATTTTTCTAAAATCAAGATCTATCCAATGGCACTGGTTTGGTATTTTCACCATTTTTCTAGAATTTATGACCTATTTTTGGAGCGTAGCTTGATTAGTTTTCCGCTCCTCCAGGGTACGTTCACGAAGATGAGTTTGTTGCCACCGAGAAGGAACCCTTAACTGAACAAGGCAAGTCACTACGCCCTCCGCCATGATCATGTTGATCCTATGTGCGAAATGATTTGGTTGCGAACAAAATACATGCTATATTTAAATTGCGCACCTAATTGCTTTAGCCATTCCTTGGTATTGTTTTCCCGTACGTTGATTGCCATATTATGTTTAGTCCTTAGTCATATAATGATAATGCTTAGTCATGCTTAAGTAGTTGTTCGTTTATTATGTGCTTATGACAAGTTCAAGGGTAAAGAGGAGACGATTGCCCTGGGTAGGGTAATTATCGATAAATGAGTGGAGACATGAGCGCCACTCCGCATATCTCACATAAAAGCGTTTGTGAAAATCAAAAGCTTAAAGATACAAAACTGATTTCGACTAGGGCAGCACGGACCGAATTGGGTGGTTCTATGAAAAGGCTAGCGCCGACCCTAATCAATTAAGGACCGAGTCAAGAAGTTATGTGGGAAACGAATAAAGTACGACTGCATCTTCTTGTATGGGCATAGACTTGGAGGATTAAGTGACCCGAGTGGGACGGCACCCCAGTCATGGTTGGTTCTGCACACATAGTGTACAATGCTGTGGAGTGCTGTGCTGTTGTGATTAATGACGTCAAACTTAAAATGCACCCAAATTATATATATAGTGTATTGCCTGGATTTCTCCGGTTCCAGGACTCCTTTCACCACCAGCTCGAGGCGTTGGGTGCTAGGGGTGCATGAGGGTTCATAGTCCTTAGAGCGGGTGCTGCAATGCGAGGGGAACCGAAAGACCGGGCCGTGACAAGTCTCATGTGTTGGGTGCATCATAGAGTACAGGTAAAGCGTACATCCACTGCAGTGCGAGTATAAACGATCTATTCGAATAGCCGTGCTCACGGTTAAAGGAGCATTGGAACTCGTTATACACTTGACTAGCCTCTAAAGTTTTAATCTTTCTTAGATTAGGATGGAATGTTGGTATACGGACTCTCCCGTGATACGGGAGGGTCAAGATTTGAGAAATAGAACAAAACTGGACGCGAGGGTAAGCCGAACCAAGAAAAGCTTAGGGAGGAGAGGAAAATTCTCACTATCGGTTAACAACTTCAACATAACGATATTTTCAGTCAAAACTGCTAGGTCTAGGATTTATGAACTGAATTGTGAAAATTGCTTTACGCAAATAAGCCTCTCTACCTTTGAACCAATCCTGCACTAATGCATCTTGTAGTGGTGGCTTGCGAGTACGTTTATACTCACCATTGATCAATCCCTCTTTTTAGAAGTAGTCGACAAGGACAATCCGTATGAGTGCGTCCTGTTGGAGAAGGAGGAACCTAAGGAGACGCCTTAGGGTTGGGATCCCCAGTCGTTGCCTGTGAGGTGGTGCTACCCCCTTCCTGCTTTTGTTTCCGTTTCTGTACCTTAATCTTTTGGAAGTTTCTATATGTATTCGACCGTACTCGGTCTATTTGGGGTCCTGCTCGGGCAACCCTTGTAATATTATGTATTGTAAGCCTTGAACAATGCAAGTACTCTATACCAGCTAAGTGGGTATGTATGCCAAAGTACTGATCCAGGGATTTGGTATATTATAAACGCGAGAGGTTTCTGGTGTACAAAACCGGGGTCCGACAGAGATTTCCATGTATTATGCATTGTTGCTCACTTTCTGGTGAGAAAGAAACCTTTCACTCCTGCAATTCATAGAGCTCGCACATGTATTGTTTCTTCTCCCAAACAGCTCGGCTAGGGGATCTATTTTTAAACGGTAGGCCGTTTGGGTAACCAAAGTTACAGCCTTACATGTGGTTTCATTTACGGCCGAGAAACAAAAAACCACCCCGAAATTCGGTTTCAAATAAAAATAACCTTGTGGGCCTGCGGCCTGGTAGTAAATGGCCCATCGCCAAGTCGGAAAGCTTAGCAGCCCAATACCATCGTCCAGAATGTAGTGTGCTTAACTGCTTATCCCTTCCTCTTCTTCTCTCCTGATCTCCTCTCGTCTCGTTTAAACCCCACAGCTCTGGCTCTCTCTCTAGGTCGCCTCTACGGCCCTCCCTTACGCGCCTTCCATGGCCGGGCTGGGCGCGTGCATGGGGTCGCGCTCCTCCCCCGCCTTCCACGCTGGCGGGTTCCTCGCGGGCCGCCCTGCCGCCGTCTCCCACGTCCCCGCCCGCTCCGGTACGGGTGGATGGATATACTAGTTCCCAAGTTCTTTCCCTACTTTCCCCATCTGCCTGCTATTTGGATAGTCCATATGTTTAGTTCTCTGCGCCTGCAATTTCTAGTTTAATTTGGTTGCGATGTGCCCGCAGATCGTTTTTAGGATCTCATGTTAACAATCGATCATATGTATGCAAACTATCTAGGTTGCATTCGTTCCTTAAATTACCTGTTTGTTTGCCTATTGCACTTGCAATTCAATTCTTCTAAGAGGGCAACTTCGCGCCTTCTTCTTGTGGTCGTGTATGCGCATGTTGCAGTACAAGTTTACTAGTGATCTTGTCAAAGAAGATAACGTTTGTGTACAATTGTCGTCAAGACCAATGGCTACAACTGCACATAGCTGATTCTACTTGGTTGTTGCTGTAGGGAAAGCAATTGCACCGAGCCGACGCTCCATTGTGTCCAATAGACTTGCTTGGGTTGAAGATGAGTTAATGGAGATAAGAGAGTACAGTTCTTGTTACTATCACTTTGTTTTTAAGCTTCTGTTGCTTCTTTTCTATCACGGCATTGCTTTGGTCAGGTGACTATGTTCTAGATTTCCAATTTGTTTTTTTGACAGTTTTGACTAAAATGGTATTAACAATTCTGCAAAAACCATTACAAATTTGAAGCTCACAAGAGCAAAGCCCGGCAAGTTTAAAGAAAAGGCCACCTTTGAGGCGTGGGAAAATATCTCCACAACTTCCGGTGCCAGAACACATTCCGAGACCATCTTATGTAGGTTCAAATAGACTGCAAGAACTATCTAGTGTGCGCCAAATACACAGTGCTGAAGGTATCGCTGGAATGAGAGCTGCTTGCAAACTTGCTGCCCATGCTTTGGAGTTTGCTGGAACATTGATTAAGGTAAATACTATTCTTTTGTAGATTGTAGTAAATTTTTCTTTTTCTCATATCATTTTGCATATCGTGTAGTTAATAATATAACAGTTGTTTCAATGTTGCCTCAGCCATCAGTTACTACAAATCAAATCGACAGGGCAGTGCATAACATGATAATTGAGGCGGGTGCTTATCCTTCTCAACTTGGCTACGGTGGATTTCCTAAAAGTATCTGCACGTCAGTAAATGAGTGTGTCTGTCATGGAGTACCTGATTCAACACAACTACAGGTTCTATACAGTGAAAGTTGCCTTTTCTATCTGTATGTACTATGGTACCTATGCAATGTGGGCTGATAGTCCTTCTATTGCAGACTGGAGACATCATAAATGTTGATGTAAATGTGTTCCTGAATGTAAGTTCTCCCTTTTGATGTTTTATTTACGTTTAGTTGGTAACTTGGTATATTTTGCATAGAGTTGGATTATTATATACCATTTTCCAATTTGTAATAAGATCTGCGTCTTTCTCTTCAGGGATACCATGGGGGTGCTTCTAGAACATTTGTATGTGGAGAAGTAGATGACTCTATCAGGCATTTTCTGAAGGTAAGCTATTATCGATGCCAGATGGTTCATTCAGTATGCTCTGTAGTGATTTGCACTCATGCAAATTTTAGGATCATTATGCATTTATGATTTATGCATCATGATGTGTCTGATTTCCTTTGTAATGTTTGTTGAAATCTATTAATTTCCATGCAGAATGCTCTGTTAGGAGTTTTGCATTTGGGTCACACCATACTTCTCTCTTTTTTTTAGTTAGAACAGTTCTTTCTTACATCCGAACATGAATAAATGATCTTTATTGGATCAGGCAGCTGAAGAATGCTTGGAGAAGGGTATTACAGTCTGCAGGGATGGTGTGAATTACAAAAAGATTGGCAAGAAAATAAGGTATTTGTTTTTTTTTTTTTGGTTTTACCATGGTACAAAAGTTGTTAGGTAATTCTTTGTGAAAGCTTCGATATGATGCATTTACTTGCTAGTCCACATACAACGGGGAAAATTACTAGGATCACTTAGACCTTTCAAACACATAAAATGTAGTTTGATTTTCATTGGTCTGTTTTCTAGAAACCTTACATGTTAAATTTCTCAATTTGAACAATAGCAATTTTTCATTCTTGTAGATTTGTCTTTCAAATGGTCAAACGGTGACAATATCTTGGAAGTTGGTTACATTTGTAGGCTCCATTTGGAACCCATAAATCTCAGAAATCCAGCAAGAGTGGATGTTTCCTATAAAAATCGTGGAACTTATGCACTCCTAACATGCAAATAATTTTTTTTTCCTGCTGTAAGACATGGGCAAACATATAGATTGAAAAACAAGCAATTTTAACAGCAAAATCGTTCAGCTTTAATGTTATTCCTCTGTTCCGAGCTTTTTGAAGAACACTTACGATGGTGCATATCTTTGTTTTTGCTTAAAATTTTTCAGCAAGCTTGCTTATTTTTATGGCTATTATGTGGTGGAGCGCTTTGTTGGACATGGGATTGGACCTATTTGGCATTCTGAGCCACTAATCCTACATCATGGTGAGTACCTCGACATTTCCATGCTTTTGTGAGCCAACTTATTATTTGTACAAAACTATTGGGTAACAGTTTTGGGAATTTACCTTACTATATTACTAAGTACATAGATTTTGCTCTAGTATCCTAACAAGCTGTTTCTTTTGCTATGCTTTTGGTTAGGCGTGTAAGAACTAATTGCTTATAAACATAACTTTAGCCTATACATGATTACCGAACTTATGCGGAATTGAGGTAATAGAACTAACGGCGGAAGAGGAAGCCATATGAGCCTCTTGTAATTGCATCAACGTAGTCATAGGCAAGGTAGCAGGGCACTAGAGAGGGAGGCCGTTGTGTGGGAATTGCTGTTCGATCAACCTTCAGCTTTCTTAGGATCAGCGTTAGGGTTTTAGGTAGTGAAAAAACCGTGAATTGATCATTATCAGAACACGGGGCTGAGTTCCCCTTTATCCTTGTGTTGAGGGAGTTGGGGCCATACCTGTCATGGAGTGTGATGTGCTTCTGATCATCATGCATCGCAGAGATGTGTGCAAGAGCCTGAAGACTCGGGGCTGTCGTTAGGTGTGCATGGGCTCGGGGTGGACCAGCCCTTCTTGTGTTTCTCTCGGTTTAGTTAGCCGGGAGATCAACCAACATTCTTGCTTTTGTTCTAGTGCTTGGGAACAGTCATTCTTGGGAAAATGTAAATCATAACGGAAGAAAATTGTTAGTAGACGTAATCGTTAGTTAACGTATTTTTTCTTAATTTTTCCTTGGTGAAATTTCCCTTTTATATTCCTCAGAGAAATCTAAGGGTTGAAGTATCTCTTCTTTAATGGGACGCTCCATCCTTCCCTTCAAAATTTGGTTTAAACGATAATACCGCAATATTGACGATTTCTTATTATTCTTAGCTTTATGCCCTTATGTGCTACATCACATACATTCGACACGACATCAATAAGAGATAAATTAAAGTTTGTCTCACTTGAAAAGGAGACCCACAATCTTATTATTAAACTTTACTGTCAAACTCAATATTGTAGACATACTTAGTTAAATAGATAAAGAAACAAGATTCCTCTTAATAGAAGGAACATAAAGAGCGTTGTAAGGTAGCAAACTAAAGTTCTCTTAAGACTAATGAAGATCGCCAACTACCTCAACATTAAGCTCGTTTATGTCGGCCACCTTAAGGCTAGCCACCTTAAGGCTTTGCTCGTTTTTTGCGGTAATGCTCATGGAATGCAATTCCTTTATTGATTATCAACCTGAGTTATCACATTATCACATTAACAACATAATTACCCTTCTTGGCAAGCCATTTCTTGAAGCCGTTGAAGTTCTTTTGCATGTGCCCGCACTTCACTAGGCACAACAGTTGACTTCCCCTTCCACTTGGGCTTGCCAAGGGAAGTTTTTGGCTTCTTATTTGGTTCATTGATGTTGGGCTCATTGTCATTTCTTTTGCCTTTGTAATTCTAGCGGTCCTCCTTGATGGAGTGACTTATGAGCTCATCGATAAATCATGTCCTTCTGAGTGTTGTAACTTAGGCGGAGAGTTGGGAGAAATCCGATCGCATGAGCATGATGGTGATTAAGAACTACATTTCTCCTAGCATTAGGGATGATATCCCTGATGCGGAAAGTGCCAGAGCTTATATGGGCTAATTTGAAGTCATTAATCACCTTAAATTCATATGCCAGTGTCTTTGTCGTAAAGATGCCCACCTCCTATTACAACGGAAAAATTAGTGTGAGGAAGCCTATTTTGTCGATGACCAATATGGCTGCGCAGTTGAGGGATATGGAGATAGTCATTTCTGATGACTTCCTTGCCCATTTCATTATGAATTCTCTACCATTGGATCATGGTCCCTTTAAGATAAGTTACAACACACTGAAGTACAAATGGTCTACCAATGAGGTTATAAGTCAATCAAGGAGGTGCGCCAGAATGATAAGGGTAAAATATAATGCCGATGAGTCCCAACACCAATGAACCCAATAAGAAGGCTAAAACTTCCCCCAGCAAGTTGAAGTGGTACCATCATCATTTCTGCCATAAGCGTGGCCACGTGAAGAACTGCAAGGACTTTCAGAAATGGCTCGCCAAGAAGGGTAATTTTGTTGTTAATATGATAACTCATGTTGATAATGTATGTTATGTGACTTATGCCCCAAATTTGTAGTGGATTGACTAAGGTGCCACTGTGCACATTACTAATTCAATACAAGGATTGCGTTCCATGAGGATTATCGCAAAGTGGGAGCAAAGTCTTAAGGTAGCTGATGGAAATGAGGCGGTTGACGATCTTCCATTAGTCTTAGGAGATTAGTTTGCAGCTTCATAATGTTCTTTATGTTCTCTCTATCAAGAGGAATCTTGTTTCTTTGTCTGTTTAATTGGGTATGGCTAGAATATTAAGTTTGACAGTACTGCTTATAATATTAAGTTTAGTAATAAGGTGGGTCTCGTTTTCAAGCGGGACACTTTAATTGCTTTCTATTATTGATGTTGTGTTGAACGTATGTGATTTTGCACATAAGGCTAAGCATAATGAGACCTCGTCGAAATTGTCGCAGGTTGAAGCGTCTCATTAAGGAGATACTTCAACCCTTAGATTCCACCGAGTAATATAAAGGGGAAATTTCACTAAAGAAAAAAAAAACGTTCACTAACGATTTCTTCTGTTATGGTTTACATTTTCCCCACAAATGGCCGTTCCGAAGCACTAGAAAACCAACAAGGCGTAGTAGCTCGTGTGGCTTTGTTTAAACTGAAATTTTGTAATATTAATAAAGAAGTTGTGTTCTAGATAAGTCTGCCATTCCATATTGGTTCTTTTAAGTTATCACCAGGAAGACAGGAACAGCCTGTTTAGTTTTTGTAGGGCTGGAATGTTTGCCTTTTATCAGGTCTGCTCTTATTGTAGTTCTTGCTTATGACTGATACTGCTGTTGGTTTAACAGTTCCTATTTATCTTCAGTTGTATCGTGCTGAACTGTTATTTTACCCCAGCAATTATACTAAACTAATGCATGAAGACAAAATCATACATTAGACTAATGAAGTATCACTTTTGTAGCCAATGACAACTCTGGGAGAATGGTTGAAGGTCAGACATTTACTATCGGTAAGTGCTCTCCAATACCCTTATTGCTATATGTTTGAATTTCCATCTTTAGGTATTTATCCTTTAGAATACCATGTACTGGGATTTATCATTAACGTACTTATGGTTGCACTTGTAGAAAGCCCTTGTTTTTTTGGTAGTTAGGTGTTATATATAATTTGCAAACTCTTGATACTGTATCTTAAATTGGAAGCCATGGATCCCAACTTGTAATAAAATTTAGAAACAAGCTGACAACCTTCGATGATTCTTTTTTATTTGGCAGAACCTATTCTTACAATGGAAAAAACAGAGACCGTTACATGGGAAGATGGATGGACTACAGTCACTGCCGATGGCAGCTGGGCTGCACAGTTTAAGCATACTGTACTAGTCACTCGGACGGGAGCAGAAATACTGACAAAAGTTTGACATCACTTGTTGATTATGATAAGAAGTTGTTGGGCCATCTACCTTGAGCATGTTTTTGTTCATATTATCAAATTACAGCCCCAGGGCCCCAGCTAACAACGAATCCTACCAAAATGTCTCTTTGGTACTGACATTGTCCACAATGATTTCTGTCCTACAACATTGCTGTTCATGTGTACAATACTCATTTGATACATTTGACCCACTGCAGGTCCACATGTGGCAGGATTACAGATCACAAGCTGAAGAGCTGACCGATGAGATCACTTATGAAATTTGGACCAGGCGAGTGTGGCTTGTGCTAAGGGTTTGCCAATCCTCTGACCGGTTTCCGTTCTACAGTAGCTGTTAAACTTTTTTGTGTTGCATGTGATCAGTGACTGACATATTGCTACCGCTCTTGATGGGCAGGCGATGCTAGGCATGAAACTGTGTAAATAGTCTAAACTCTGAACTTGTTCTGTTTCCTCCATGAATACAACGTCGAGTCTGTGTTCGCTTGAATTGTCAACTGTCGAGGGCTTGCTCTCCTGCTGCAGTGCAGGTTTTTTACTGTTACTAATTTAATTTTTTTTAATTTAAAAAACTAATTTTTGATTTGGTTATTTTGCAGAAATAGCCTCTTGCCGCCGTGGGCCACGGCGGTATTTAAAAACCGCCGTGGCCCAGGGCGGCGAATGGCCTCCCCGTCAGGCGCCCCGCCGTTAGCCGGGGGGGCCACGTGGCGTTGCCGCCCTCGGGGACGGCGGCGAATGCCCAGGGCGGCGAATGCATAGCGTACCGTCCGGCGATTCGGACGGTCCGATCCCTGTGCGGACCGTTCGCTTAGGTATCGGACCGTCCGAATCGTCCGATCGGACCGTTGCCCCTCGAATCGGACCGTTGATCGAACTGACCATTGCCTAAGATTAGACCATCCGCCCAGGGATCGGGCCATCGGAATGCACACGATTGGACCGTTGCCCCCGGATTGGACCGTTGATCGGACTGACCGTTGCCCCAGATCGGACTGTCCGTCTAGGGATCGGACCGTCCGAATACCCGATCGGACCGTTGCCCCCTCCCGATCGGACCATTGCCCAGCCCAGGTCTCGGCCCCCTGGAGCCATTTGCAAATTACCAAATTTGAAAATTTTGTTGCTAATTTTTAACCCCAAAAATGTACGTACTGAATAATTTTTAATTCGACATTGGAAGACGATATATTGTATTATTCGTCATCCACTCGGTCGATACTTAACGCAGTGCACGTACAATAGCATAGTGATATTAGCTAGATGCGAGCCGTTCGCATTGCGGCATGATGAATGCGACACCCATAGTACGAAATACAACAAGGGATACTACATTGTTAGCAGTACAATGTATCCGCTCGTTCTAGTCACTGGTTCCTAGAAAAGCGGGCGATTCGTTCATGGTACGATCTAGACAGGCTGTAGTCGGCTGGTGATTCTGGTTGCATGTTCCAGTGCCGTGATAGATATGACGGCGTGAAATTGTCAATCCATTGTCTGAATTGACACCTCCTTGGAGGATCCTGTGGGACGAGTTTGATTAGTAAATTCGTCACGTTTGGTGAAGGTAAACTATCTGCAGGAAGTAAGGTGTGGCTTGAACTTACATCGATATCGTTGTCAAGAATGTTCGGACAAACAAAGCTTCTGCGTCGTAGAGTTCCTGGCCTTCTCAACCTGACGACCTGGCAACGATCACCACAAGCGCACGTTGGACGGTCCTCCCATCGCGGTAGTCCGAGAGGTCGATTTCTCCAGTCTGCCCCTTCTAGCTCTAGACGTTGTTCGTGCTCCGCCCTCCTGGCCATGTATTGCGCCATGCTTTCGTCTAACGGGAGGTAGTCATATTCCGGGTTGCCGTTGTCAATCCACTCGATGAAACCGCAATATCTTCCCTCGGTCTGTTAAGGTAAATATCCTGGTATAAGAGTCGTGGGCGTAAAAACGAATATGACAAAGACTTGACTGAAACACGTACCTGGGGACTCTGGTGCACGCACTCGAAGTATCTCCAGCCGTAAGTCTCCTCCTGATGAGATACGCGTAGCCAGCAACGGTCACCACAAAGGCATATCGAGCGTTCAGCCCAAGGTGGCAGTACCAAAGCGAAACCTAAATATCGCCAGTTGCAATCCTCCACGAAAAGAGGTGTAGGAGACATTGTTCGATGCTGCTACAAGAAGAAAAGGAAACTAGTGAGGCAGGTAGTGGCCGTAGTTCATAAACGGTGCGAAGTTTGCCCGAGGGCCTGGGTGAAGGCCCTCTGCTACTATGATGGTGCTTTTATATAGGTTGTTGTGCGTCTATTTCCCTATGAGACGTACAGGTCAAAATAAAAGGGACATGCATATGCAAAAAGCGGTTGAAGTGGCCGACCATGTATTCAGAATGCCCGTAACGACGCATGACTAAAGCGACACGCCGAAAGGTCGCTTGTCGCAATGTGGTGCACGCGCGGCCTATATTATGCAAGTAAAGGTGGTCCGTACTCGCGCATGGTATGCGCCGAAAGTGATTTCTCCTTTTAAATGGTACAGACAGGACGGAGTACCGTTGTAAATATTTGTGAAAAGTCAGATCTGAAGGGTGGGATCGAGCCTAGAGGGGGTGAATATGGACATGAAAAATTTAAATAAGTTATGCGAGACCTATAAATAAATAAATACAACAATAGCCCCTAGGTCATACGCCTCCTCGTCCTCCTAGGCTGCGCTCGCACGTGCCCGCGCGAGTACGTCAGGCGGTCCGCTGGTACCCCACGGGTGGCTTGGACTGCCTGAGCAGCAGGGGAAGCACCGGCGTCGTGCGGCTGTGTGTGCGGTGCACCTCCGAGCTGTGACGACCCGATCACGTCCTGCTCCGGAAGGAGGTCGTCCTCGGTAGAGATCCAAGCAGAGGTGCTCGGGGCAGATCCCCGCCCAGTGTCCCCCAGGTGGTGGTGAGATCCGCCGCATGGGTCTGGTAAAGAAAAGTTCGCGTCAGCCGAATAAAAAGTGCAGTTAGTTATGGAGAATAGGTTCAAACCTGACGTACCTGACAATCCTCGTCCGATTGTGGAGCCTGCCGACCTCTATCCTCCGGCGGTACCAGAAGGACCTGCTCCCCACGACGTACTGGCCCCTACAGAACCCGCCGCTCCTGCCGATGTCCCTTCACCATGGGGACCTCGCATATGTATCTGCATCGGTGGGGCTGCATCGGAACGGCGACAAGTCAGAGCACGGACGACCGAGCGCATCGTGTTGCACATCCGGCCGAACGTGATCGTCTGCTCCTGCTGCGTGAGAGGGATGCCAGCCTCGAGGCACTGCCGCAGTAGTCCGAGCTCCGTGTGGACCTGTCTAGCATCGTCCGCCTGTTCAGCAGGACATGCGTGGTTAGTTGCGTGTGATAACTACCGTTGAAAATAGTATGAAAACCATTGACTCACCGTGCGGAAGTAGTCCTGGTTGCGGTGTGTTGGGTATGCGTCTCACAGCACCGCGACGTGCACCAGTGGAGCCTCGGGAGTGAACGTCACCCGTAGTCTGGTACGGGGCTGGTACCAGGAAAGGTACTGCTCGTACCTGGCGGCTGTGTAGGGGTGCATCTCCGTGATGATGTCCTCCGTGGCTATGAGCCAGTCGTTGATGTACTCGATAACGATGGGTCTCCACAACTTACCGGTGGCCTGGCCACGCCGATTTAACCTGCAGAGCACAACCGGTGACACAATGCATAACAATACGGAATATTCATTTCCACATATACCTGTGAACGTGTTACGGTACGCTCGGGCGTTGTGGATGGCCGAAGGTCTATCGCATACCGAACTGCCGCATCACACGCTACGGGCAGTGCGGCTCGACAGAAATGTCGAACAACATCGGCGTCATCGTCAGCCAGTACGCCTGGTCCCTGTTGCAGAGGGACGACAGCCCAAGCGGCACACGCGCGTTCACCGCCTCGGAGCTATACGGCTCCCAGACAACGTCGTCGTCCGTGATCCTGTCGAACTCCATAACGAAGTCTGGGTACGACTTCTGCACCTGCACATGAGCGTACCGACGCTACAAACAAGAAAAGAGTTCTTGTTAGTCCAAGTAACATAAAAAACCGAGACGGTTCTAACACCGAACATATCTCACGACGACACCACACCGTCTCCATCGTCGGATAGTCCTCCGGTGGGACATCCACGTACAGGGTGGACTCGTACGGACTGTGGTCCATCACGGGGCGGCCGATCGCGAACCGCTCTGCCGCCCAGAGCTGTAGGAGGAGTGGACAACCCGTGAAGACCGCTTCTAGGTCGGTCTTCCTGCAGCCGTCGCACAGACCCCTGTACGTGGCGGCAAGGACTGTCGATCCCCAACTGTACTGGGGAACAACACCGTCCTCGGCGTCGGCTATCTCCCTCGTGTAAGGGATCAAGCCCTTGTCGACTGCGTGGCTGTGCGAGTTGGTGAACATCACCCACCCGAACAGCCACAACAGGTACGCCTCTAGGCTCCTCTGCAGTGAGTACGCGTCGGCCTCCGGGTCTAGCTGATTAGACTGCAACATATAAAGAAGTTGACACTGTAATTCTAGTACGGACTGAAGGATGAACATAAAACAACAAGAAAGCATTCTTACCGTGTAGCTCAGTACCCAAGCCTAAGGGGGGCCCGCATGCGTGTACGGGGAGATCTCGCCAACGAGGGGAAGCCCCGGAGCACGGTGAACCAGGGCGAACCGCTGCAGGATGTCGTCTCGCCACGCCTGGAGCCCGTCAACTGGGCCCACCGCATCACCGGCTAGAGGCAGCCCAAGGAGGAGGCTGACGTCCTGCAGCGTGGGGGCCATCTCACCGCATGGGAGGTGGAAGGTGTGCGTCTCTGGTCTCCACCGGTCCACAAGAGCTGTGATCAGCGACCGGTCGATACCCCACTTCTTCGCCGGGTCAGTCGGGTCCGCTGTGGCTGCTACCAGCCTACACAGCGGCAGAAGGCCTGCCTCCCGCAACCTGACAATCAAAACAAAGCAAGTTAGTAAGTTGACATATACAGCTTCACAGTACAACGTTCGTATGTACCTAGTCGTGAACCTGTCGTCCACGGGAAGGAGTCGCCTAGAAGGTCGAGGACGTAAGGTACCGAGCTCGAGGTTCTGCACCGCCGAGAGAAACGACCGATGGGACTGATCGGCGGCGTGATCCAGTAGCTCAGGCATCTGGTACTCCATACCTGCAAGGAAAAAGAAGCGGAATAGATTAGCTCAATTAAACATAGTGCATTACAGTCAGAAAATTAACAGACAGCAAAGTACCTTTAAAAGGCCCACACTAAAACGAAAATCAGATAGAAATACATGCATATTGGTACACATTACAGGGACATTACATCAGCAACCAGCGGCTATACTACACAACATAACCCGAAGGTGCACGAGGACGCCTGCGATGATGCTGTCTATCAGTGGTGCCTTCCCCAGTTGGCCGCCTTCCGTCGGCGCCTGATCCTTCCACAGGAACTTCCGCTGCACTTGGGGCCTCGGCGTCTTTCGTGCACTTCTTGTAGGTATGTCCATCCTCTCCACACCTACTGCAACGTTGAGCGCTAACGCCGGCCTCGGATTCATCCATATCATTGCGAATCCTCCGTGTCCGACGGCGGCCTGCCTTGTTCCTTGCCTTTGTCGGGTCAGGGATGAAATAAACTGAACTTGTGTCTTCAGTGAAAGTGCCGACGATGTCGAAACCAAAAATCTCGGTACTCCATGTATGCATGATTGCTTCCTTTTTAAAGTACGGAGACACATATTGGCGTTCATCAATGCCGCACTCCCCGCAAGCGGCAATGACATGAGAACAGGGCTTGTGGTACAAGCTTGGTTTCCGACAGGAGCACTTGCATGTCCCATCTTCCTTTAGGACATACTCTTGCCGAGGTTTCCTTGCGAATATGCCACGTCTGGACCTGTCGGCACACAATATCTCAAATCTATGCTTTCGTGTGCCCTGCACTCGGACTCGGTGCTCTCTTGCCTTCTTGCATTTCTCCTCAAGGTACTCTGTCATTTTTGTGCCGAACCAAAGGTTTCCATCGGCCATAGATGGGTCATTCTGTCTGCACCTGTCGTGGAAGTACGTCTGTGTTCCATGTAGGATGAACTCCACGATGGCAACAAGGGGGAGTTGTCTCACACCACGCATGACCCAGTTGTAGACCTCTACAAGGTTCGTGGTCATTATGCCGTACCTTGCTCCACCTTCATCGTACAACAATGCCCATTTCTCCTTCGGCTCATGCTCGATCCATTGCGAAAATCTGCTAACCGAGGAACCGGGCCTCCTTCTGAATGTACCGTCATCAGTGGGAAGTGCACCTAGAGCTTCAGGGCCGTCAACACCTCTAGCTGCGGGTCTTGCAGAACTCTCGCCTCTGTTTGGCTGTCAGCTTATCAAGTCTCCTCCACAGCTCATTGAACTTCTTCTGTTGATTCTGGGCGCATAAACGTTTGAACATGGCCATCAGCTCCTTGTTTCTGAACTGCTTATAAAAGTTTGCGCCCATGTGACGCATGCACCATCTGCTCTTTACATCTTCCCACACCAGAGGGTATCCCTTGTCTGCGCATCCGTTTCGCAGCTCCTTAATTGCACGCAACATCCCTGGATGACGGTCATGTATGAGACATATATCTGGCCTCATCCCCATCACATTTTCCTTAACCAGCTTCAGAAACCAGTACCAACTCTTTGTGTTCTCGCTCTCGACGAAGGCAAAGGCCACGGGCAACACTTGGTTGTTCCCGTCTACTCTGATTGCCGTCAACATTTGGCCTCTGTATTTTTCAGTTAGGAACGTGTCGTCGATGCAGAGAATGGGCCTGCAATGAAGAAATGCAAACATGCACGCCTGCAAAGAGAGGAAGGCCCGCTGAAGGATGTTCTGCCAGGATTTGGTAACGATGAGAAACTTTTGATTTCGGAGTAGCTGCCAGGATTTCTCGCACAGATGGTTTCCAGTAGACGAGACAAATTATTGTACGAAGCTTCAAAACTACCGAATCTCTTTTCAATTATCTTCTGTTTGGCCCTCCATGCCTTGGCATATGTAATGGTGTACTTGTACTTCTCCTTGATGCGCCTGATAA
This sequence comes from Oryza meyeriana var. granulata, assembly GCA_003991445.1. Taxonomy (NCBI): domain Eukaryota; kingdom Viridiplantae; phylum Streptophyta; class Magnoliopsida; order Poales; family Poaceae; genus Oryza; species Oryza meyeriana. Next base: position 166,568 of record RYFJ01001154.1, read on the forward strand.
TTGACTTGGGCTCGAACCGGAGGTTCTCCACAACAGCATAATACAGCTCTGAAGCGATGAATGCAGATGATATGTTCCTGTGGTACTTCTGAACACCCGGAAGATGGCAGTTGTGCTCCGTCACGATTGACACGGACCAACAGTCGTCATATTTCTTCCTGGATGCGTACATCCTCCATGGACATCCATCGCTTGAACTTGCACATTTCACTTCGTACACTGATCTGGTGGACTTTGATACCCAGAACTCCCTCCCAAGGTGACACGGCCCACATCTTCATAGCCTCTGTCAACTGTGCTTTTTCGGCGTATATAGTGCCTTGCACCACTTCATTCTGCCGATACTCCCATGCCACGGTGTGCCCCTCTGAGACAACGAGTCCGGAGAAGTCCTCGTTGTCCCATTTTGCCGGGTATACATCGTCCTCCGAAGAATCATCATCCTCCATATGCTCAGGTTCTGAGTCTTCAATTTCCATCTCCTATACTAGACCTGGGTGTCTCTTCCCTTCATCTGCAAACCCCCCAGGTCCCATGTCTTCTTGGCCTCCTTCCTCTCCGGCACCCTCGTCTTCTGCCTCATTTTGCTCCCCTGTTTCATCGGGCCCTTCCGCTGTACTTGGACCAGCCTGATCAATGCTGACCCTGTCATGCACTACCACTAGGATGCTCAGTGCTCATCCTCGCTGCAGTGCACTCTCCACAAAAAATACCCAGCTGGCCGTCGAATCTATTGGCATCAATTCCCACCAAAAACCTTCCACAGCCCAGCTAACCAGTGCGTACACCGTAATTGCATTTACTTCAGGATTTACTCTGAATCCCCTCATTAACCAATTGTAAACTCCAGGAAAACTTCTCTCAGCTGGAGCTATAATTACCTTTTGTGCTACGTTGAACTTCAATAAATCTACCCCATATGGTCCTTCTCTGACATTTCCTTCACCGTGATATATCGCGAATACAACTCTATTTGCCATTTCTGTTGACAAAAAAGATTTTCACTACAGTTATTAATCTGTACTAATCAATATTCGTTCCATAAAAAGGTTATAGGTATGAGTCAAACCATTACCGTTTCTACATTTTACAAACTAACCCAGCAGCGCTAATAAAGTTATACGCTAGGTTTATCTAATGTGTCGAAATGACGTATACCAACGATGGCCATGGCGGAGCATTTTTATTTCTAAAATATCTACAATTTACTACATGTCCGCTATGTTCTTTTAGTACGGTCAAATAAATTTAACACTAACGATGGTTATGCCAAACCGTTAATATTTTCATAATATGTCGGGTATTACACTACGCGTCTAGTACTAATTAACACTTGTCTAAAAAATTGACTACATAACAGGGAGAGCAAAAAAATACCTAGATTCGGCTCAAAAATCCGTGAGGGCTTCACCGCTGTACTGCTCCTCCTTTGCCTCAGCTCTATTGGACAAACGCTGGAGGCGGAAGGGGGAAATGACGCGCCGGCGAGTGTGCGAAGGGATTATATAGGGGAGGCCTAAAAACCGCCGTCCCCCAGGGCGGCGATTGGGCTAAAAACCGCCCTGGGGGACGGTGGCGAATGCATTTTGCATTCGGCCCCCGAGAGGCATTTGCCGCCGTCCCCGAGGGCGGCAACGCCACGTGGCCCCCCCAGCTAACGGCGGGGGGCCGCCGTTAGCCGCGCCTGACGGGAAGGCCATTCGCTGCCCTGGGCCACGGCGGTTTTTAAATACCGCCGTGGCCCACGGCGGCAAGAGGCTATTTCTGCAAAATAACCAAATCAAAAATTATTTTTATAAATTAAAAAAAATTAAATTAGTAACAGTAAAAAACCCTGCAGTGCAGACAATTGCCAACTTTATGGGCCGTACGCTCCCCGCATCCTGATTCGGCCCAACTTGTATAGGCCGCAAACCCGTTGTGGCCCAACCGGTCCAACCTAGGCCATGCTCGATATAGTCTACATTCCGGCCCATTCAGTCGTATGGGCCGGAATTTTGGTTCAAATTTTCGGCCTACAGACGTTAATGTGCTGGATCTGAGGACTTAGAGGCCACATGTCCGCTACCAATAACCGGGATACAAATTGGCCCATCAGATGAAGGGAGCAAAATTGGTTACCAGAATTTGGCCCTATTAGCCTATGTTAATATTGGCAACGGGATTATTCCGAGGCCTATGTTGGCCCACGTAGGTATATGCCATAGTAACAACGATACGTGAGACGTTAGATCTAGGCCACGCAGAGCTTTCAGATCCTAATTCAGTAGAGTTCTACTAAACAGTCTAGCTTAGATAGCTTCATAACTCTAATTCTAACTCTGAGAATCGAACTCTATTAAACAAGGTCATATTATCAACAGTTCATCCAGAGTTAGAATTGCCATGGCATGTTTCACCGCCGACCACAAGAGGGACGCAGCGAGCAGGGATCGCCAATGCGGATGCTTCCGTCGACCGCCGCGGGCGGTGGCGACGGCGGCGGCTGTTCAGCCTTGCCGCTACTCCTCGTCGCCTGCGTAGGCGCCATGAACAGTCCTGAAATTGGCTGATGAATTCCAAGTGTGCACCAGCACAGTGCCTAGTGTGACTGCTACTGCTCTGCATCATTTTGTGGATCTTCATCACGACTTCCCAAGGTATAGGCACGTCACAGCGCAACACACGGATCTGCTGTTGGGTAGTACTTCTTTTTCCTAAAATATAATAAGTTTTAATTATATTTATATCTGAGTAAACTCTTATTTAGATATAACTAAAAATTATTATATTTTAGAATAGAGGTAGTAGATGATTTTACATGCAGTGCAAGCAAATCTGTATATTCAGTTGCAGGTTTCAGTTTCAGTGGAAAAATTGTTCGGCACCGGATTCACCGGAGGAAACTTGGCTGGATGCATTGAGGAAACTCGAGGCAGCAAATCTGTTTGGTTCATTTAATTAGTCATGCACTGCAACAGCAGTGACGGTACTTCAGTTTCAGTAAATCAGTTGTTTATTGTTGGAAATATAACCTGGAGTATCTGAATTCGAGGTTGTGCTTGCCAAATTTAACGTGTTCTGTACGAGTGTTCCAACTTGCAAGTTCTAGGCATGAAATTTGTAAGTAGTGCTTTTGTTACAGTACATATCGGTTTATTGCCACCTGAATTTGTAGTTGTACACGAACTGATTGTAGCTTCCACATTCTCCTGCGTTATCAAAAATCACTTTAAATTTGGCTGTTATTAATAGGTGCATGAATTTATCAATAACCAATTTTAATTTTAAGAAAATGAGCTAGTTTAGGGGTTTTCGTTGCTTCCTATGCCTTTTTTAAAATCATAGTCATGATTAATATTTTATGATGAACAATTAGCTTTATAAATAATTTATTTAATAGATAGGTTTGAAAATAACTGTGTATGCTAATGTGAGTCAAGTTGAAAAGAACTTATGCTCGGATATGATTTCTTTATTTTTGCATATGCATGTGAGTCTTAAGGTCTCAGGAGTATTGCCGGTGATGAATCAGGAGTCGACTTGGGAGAAGTTGATATCCGGATAATCAAGAGATCACACGGAATACTAAAGGTTAGAGATTAATGCATGTAAAGATGAAGATTCCATATGTCATACAAGATAAATTATGTGCGTATGGAAAGATGAGTCTATTTTGGATAGAAGTCAAAGATTGAAAAGTTTGAATCCTAGTAGGATTAGAAGTTGAGTTCTAATAGGATTAGGAGTTCTACTCCTAGTTTGTGGTGGAGGTTTTGGGTATAAATAGACGAGGAGTTGAGAGCCTAGGAGTATTAGCCTTTGGAAGAGAAGAGTTAGGGTTTAGTTTTGGGAAATAGAAGTGCTTTGTATGCACTTTATAAACACATCTTGATGTAATAAAGTTGATCCAATTGAATTATTTGTCAAGCTGTGTCTCTTTGATTCACGCGCGGTCGGACCGGCGACAGGAAGATCATCAGACCGTGATTGAAAGGTTAGTCCATTAAATTTTGGGGTTTTTTTTTTATTTTCGCTGAAAGATTTGGTTGTTTGGCTTTTCCTATCATTCAACCCTCTCTAGTAAGCTTGGTTCTTGTGTTTGATTCTATATTTTTCGGTCTTGTTTTGGATAAAAGTCTTACCTAAAATTATTTCTAGTTGCTTCAGTCGCTTGTTTTTGGTTTACATGCCACAGCCGTAAAAATGGCTTCCAAACTTACCCTTAGAAGTAAAGGATTAAACATTGTCGGATTTTGGTGTTTATTATTGTTTTCAAAATTTTCACAAAAGTTCATGTTGTAAAATACCTCCATTCTTTTTTACTCGCCATTTTGTACAATTACACAGTTTCCAATGCATAAGTTTCAGCACTATCTTTTCTAACTATATATGTCTATAAAAGCTATTAAAACTAGAATTCATGACAAATCTACTGATACTATTTTTTATGTCAAATCTTAAAACTTTTATATTAATTAATTATTTATTTAAGGTTTTAAGATTTGATCGTAAGTGTTTCTAGGAGGACTAGGGGTTCATGCAACCCACTCTCACTGCTCCTACTGTCTTGTCTCTTCCCACCTGGGGGGAGACGCTACCCTCTCTATTCTAAAATATCAGTATTTCTATATTATTTAGCAATAATTAGAGTTAAGAAGAAAAAACTTTGGTGCTCTTTAATAAATGTGTAATGGAGGTGGGATGATAGATGAGGATAAGATAGAAAGAAATTTGAATGTAAAGTGATTAATAAGAACAGGTAGTATATTAAATAGTGCTAGAAATCATTATATCGTAGAACAAGATTTGAATCCTAAAAATCGTTATATTTTAGAACCGAGGGAGTAATTACCAAATCAGCCATGCAAGGAGAGCAAATATTTCCTCTGTTCTAAAATATAGCTACCTTTGGAGCTAAAAGTAGTGGACGATTACGATTGGTTGAGATGAGAAAGTAGGTAAATAAATTAAATGAGGAATAGTTGTGATTGGTTAAAATAAGAAAAAATAGCTATACTTTAAGATAAATTTAAATGCTAAAGGCAGCTATATTTTACTCCGTCCGTCTCACAATAAAAAAACTTAGTACTAAATGTAATACATCTTAAATACTACGAATCTAGACAGTTTATAGTACTAGCATATTAGTTTTTTTTATTTTGTAGCATGGAGGGGGTAATCAAGAAGAAAACAGCTTAACAGCCCATTTTAGATTCATTCCATCAGCAGGTCCAATCACCAGTCACCAAACTCCAAAATCTTCAAATCCCAAACTCTTCTTCACCTTCCTCCCCCACAGTCCCACACCACCAACCTTCTCATTGTTCAATCCCAGCTTCCCCCCAGGGCCCCAGCCCCAGCAAGCCAGCCCACACACACACACAAACTCCCACTCATCAGAAATTGCCAGAGAAAGCTACCAAGAAGCTCATCAAAAGCAGCAATCCTTCCTGTCCCAAAGGTAGCTGCCCCAGAAATTTACCAGGAGATTGGAGGAGAGCACACTCCCAATGGGGAGTAGGAGCAGAGGAGGGAGAGGCTGCCGTCTACTCCTCCTCCTGCTCCACCTCCTCTCCCTCCGTTCCTCTCTGCTACCATGTAAGCTAAGCTCTCCTTTTTGTCTTCACTGCGGATGCTTCGTTTCTTGATGCCACCTTGTTCTTAGTAGCAACCAGTTCCATGGCTTTTCTTGATTTTTTTTTGGGTTGTTCAATTGTTTGTGCCATTTTTGGTTGCTGAACTTTTTGCTCCAAGTGGTTGGTTGCGTTGTCATCTCGGTGTGCAGCTTTTGGGATTTTTTCTTGCTTCGAATTTTTGTGCTATGTTTCTCGACGCTCTGTTTCGTGGATGCTGATGGTGGCGAGGCTGGGTGTTGGTGGTTGCAGGGTCGGCGGTGTCGGCGGCGCGTGGGGGTGGTTCCGGGGATCCGTACATCGGCGTGACGATCGGCACGGCGGTGACGAACCTTCTGTCGCCATCGGACCTCGCCGAGTTCCTCCGCGCGCAGCGCATCACCCATGTGCGCCTCTACGACGCCGACCCACGCTTCCTGTCGGCGCTGGCGTCCTCGGGCGCCCGCGCCATCGTCGGCGTCCCCAACGACGAGCTCCTCGCCCTGGGGTCCTCCCCGGCCACCGCCTCCGCCTGGGTCGCCCGCCGCGTGCTCCCCTACGCGGGCGCCAATTCGAGCAGCCCGGGGCTTATCACCGCCATCGCCGTCGGCGACGAGGTCCCGACCGCGCTCCCCTCCGCGCTCCCCGTGCTCCTCCCGGCCATCCAGTCCCTCGCCGCCGCGCTCGCCGCCGCCAACCTCTCCTCCATCCCGGTCTCCACCCCGCTCCCCTTCTCCGTCGTCCTCGACCCATTCCCCCCCTCCCAGGCCTTCTTCAACCAGTCGCTGGCCAAGTCGTTCCTCCTCCCGCTCCTCTCCCACCTCGCCAACACCTCGACGCCGCTGATGCTCAACCTCTACCCCTACTACTCGCTGATGCAGAGCAACGGCGTGATCCCGCTCGACAACGCGCTGTTCAAGCCGCTTCCACCGTCGCTGGAGATGGTCGACCCAAACACGCTGCTCCACTACACCAACGTGTTCGACGCGATGCTCGACGCGGTGCACGTCGCCGTGAAGAATCTCAACGTGAGCGGCGGCGGCGGCGTGCCGGTGCTGGTCACGGAGACCGGGTGGCCGTCGTACGGGGACCGCAAGGCGGAGCCGTACGCCACGCGAGACAACGCCGACGCCTACAACTCCAACCTGATCAAGCACGTCACCGACAAGCCCGGCACGCCGATGCGCCCCGGCGCGCAGGCCAGCGTGTACATCTACGAGCTCTTCAACGAGGACCTCCGCCCGGGCCCCGTGTCGGAGGCGAACTGGGGCCTCTTCCACGGCAACGGCACGCCGGTGTACCTGCTCCACGTGTCCGGCACCGGCGGTTTCCTGGCCAACGACACGACGGACCGGACCTTCTGCATCGCGTCCGACGACGCCGACGAGAAGTCGGTGCAGGCGGCCATGGACTGGGCGTGCGGCCCCGGGCGCACCGACTGCACGGCGATCCAGCCCGGCCAAGGGTGCTACGAGCCCAACGACGTGCGGAGCCACGCCTCCTACGCCTTCGACAGCTACTACCAGTCGCAGGGCAAGGCCGCCGGCTCCTGCTACTTCCAGGGCGCCGGCATGGTCACCACCACCGATCCCAGTGAGTACCCACAACCCTGCCATTTCCTCTTTGCTGACGCATGCATTCCTTCGCAAATGAATTTTCCGTAAAACTACTTGGTTTTCTTTCTTCCATTCATTTTTGGCAGTTATAATTTTTCATTTGTTCATTCCTGTTTGCTGGGAATTGGATGGATTTAGTAGAAATGCTCGCGCTTGGTGATAGTTCCTGTCATTCTTAGCGAGTTAATGACAATGAGTGAGGATTGCGGTGAAGAAATTGCACTTGGTTTGTTCACTTGCACAGTAGTTTCTCGTGATTCACTTTAGGTCTTTAAAGAATTGCAACTCGTCAGTCCAGTCTAGGCCACACCGTAAACGTTTCTATGAAGATCTGGGTTTTCGATTTCAAGTAGGAGAGACGCCATTGTCACGCCCTAAAAGTAGACGGCCATTCATGGAAGACCATTCAGGAAAGTTGTGCGGCTTGTCTTTTAATTGGAGAACACAACCGCACAGGTATTTATTCGGTTGATGGTTAGGAGAAAGGTTGCTTTTCCTTCTAGGTAAGGGTAGGAGAAGTGCAATCAACCATGTGTGGTTTTATGGTTTTTCTAGGAGGAATCGTCAGATTCTCATGGAAGATGGGTTCAGAAAAAAATTAGCTCACTCGTTTGGAACCATTTTCTACTTTGCCAGTGTGAGAGGAGTCTAGCAAGCTCATGATGTCCATAGGTCCATTCTTATTTTCAAAACTGAAATATTGCAGTGTGTATAGACTGAGCTGCTTGTGGCCGACAAATGGATCCCCAGAACCCATCAGTGGGGCCTACCTGTTAGTGACTAAGTGATGAGGTTTTTTGTACGCATAGCAGAGCTCTTTTTAATACGACAATGAGCCCATGACCACATCGAATAGGATGAGAAAGGTAGCATAGAGCAGACACGAGCTGAGCTGGATCTGGTTGTAGATTTGTTTGGTACTCTGCAAGTCGGATGGGAGTGCTCAGGGTGTGGAGTAGAGTGTGATGGTTTGATTGGCAACACAAGCCCACAATACCATTTCATAAAAGAGAAAAGGCACCACAAGATTGCAAAAAAGAATTCCCTTTTCGCATGTGAGTAGGAGCAAGCATATGTCCAGGTCACATGCGAAGGACACAATACACCACCTCACCTGCTTGCTCCATCCCTTTCACCAACTTATCCTTATATGTACTTTCTTATGTCATTTGAATCGGTGGTGGATCCAGAACAATGTGACAACTTATCTGATACTCAAATTATCAAGAAATTTTGTAATTGACATGGCCTAAAACAATTAAAAGTGGACGTCCCACCCGGTATCCTTTGTATCTCTACCTAGCTATGCCTTCTGAATACATGGAAAAAAATTTGAATTGTATTAGTACAACTGCTCTCGGGCATCTTTCTCAACGGAGTTTTAGAACAAAATTGCTACTTCTGACAAAGCTAAATCATGGCCAATGGAGATGTATAAGTAACAGATCTTATACTCATTTAGTTTTTTGTAGTGGTCTGTGGCATGCTTGAAAAGCTAAAGTTGAGATCTGTCATCTTTTTTGTTGCCCATGATTGCCTATAGTTGTTCTGGCATTGTTACGCACTGCATTTTCATGTGCAACCTTGTTTACATTGTGGTAGTGGGGTTCGGGTACTGTTGGGTAGCGTGCAGGAATCTTTGGAATGTTTCCTTTTTTGTGGTATTACTGAATGTCATCAAGGCCTTCTTGTCATGAAATTTCATCAGTATTATGAGGTGCAAGTACCAAAAGTAGGCTTTACGGAGTTATCACTGTGTACCTGTTTTTGTGTGGAAGTCCTGCCCCATAGCCAACAACTCAACTGTGTTTTCAGTAAATTGTTAATCTCAGTGTACCATATTAATCATGGTCCGCCGATATCAATGGGGAATACAGATAGTTACAGTATTGCGTATAACCACTGAAGTCATTGTCTGAATGATAATGGATCTTTACTTCTGTAGAGTGGCTAGTATAGGGCACATGGTGAGGCAATGTGGCACTACAGTGCCATATGGTGAGGCTATGGCGTTACCATCGTTCCATGTCATGAGATTTGCATTGAGCTAACAAACGGAACTGAAGTACTGAACTCTTGTTGTGGCCAACTAGCAAGTAGCAATTGCTTTGGACAGTGGCCTTGCCTGTACTAGAGAAAATGAAAGGGGATAAGTGAAAAGCGGAAGTGCATGCTGGAATCTTTCAGATCTGGATGTCATCTGTACCTTCCGAAAATTCGAATGTGGATCAAGAGTGAGGACAAAGTGTAATAAATACAGGTGGCCAACTGGCGAGTATGCTGGGAGCTTGTATTGTTGTCTGGTATGGGAATTTCACTATTACATGACACAGGTGTACAGCACACACCTGTATGGTTTTATCCAAATTTTCTTGCCATTTTTTTGTCATATAATACTCCTTCTGTTTCAAAATATAAGCATTTTTGTGTTGTTTAGCAGAGATTAAGGTTAAGGAGAAAAAAACTCTAGTGTCTCTCAATAAATGTGGAATGAATAAATGTGGGAGGGTAGGTGGAGACAAGATGGGAAAAAATTGAATGGAAAGTGATTGATGAGACAAGTAGTACTGTGAATAGTGCTAGAAATCCTTATATTGTAAAACAAGATTTGAATCCTAGAAATCTTTATATTTTGGATTGGAGGGAGTACCATTTTGAAAACATAGCGAATACATATGAAGTCTGTCCGTGAGCATTTGGTGATTCTAATTTTTAGTTTGCATACTGTTTGAGTAATTGATTGGTACAAGAACTACTGAATGAAACCGCTGAATTTAGTTGACTGACATGTACTTTAGGATATCATTTATCCTTAGTTTAGTCTGATCAATAGGATGTTGTCACAGACTACCGCAGGCAATAATAATTTTGTCATCTGAAGTACTGTGTAGATTGTGCTCTCTTTTGCAAACTGATAGTGTGTACTAGAAATACTAGACATTCTCCATCCATATGGAATTAAGAACTAGATTTAGGCGCAGAACTTTTCTTTGCTGTCCTATTGTATCATACCTATTTGGCAAAGTTGTTGATCTACTCCAAGTCAAAAACATGGCTTTTCTGTGATGGGAGGTCAATGCTTCCATGGCATGTGCTAGCATAGTTTCATACTTTCATGAGCTTAGATCAGTGCATACTAATCTGGGAATTTTCTGCTTTACTGGTCCTTAAGGATCCTCTGAGCGGGTAATTTTGTACCCAGATGATTGTTTACAGGTGCTAGTACAATGGACAAACAAAACTGTCGAAGTAAAACACTAAGAATGGAAACCACTGTGTATACACATTATTAGTTTTCTACTATCTCCGTTTTTAATGTTTGACGTTGTTGACTTTTGGACATAAGTTTGACCATTCGTTTTATTAAAAATTTTTATACAAACATGTAAAAATATAAGTCATGTTTAAAGTAACTTTAATAATAAAAAAATCATAATAAAATAAATAATAATTACATAGTTTTTTTGAATAAGACGTATGGCCAAACATGTCTAAAATTTAACGACATCAAACATTAAAAACCGGATGAAGTATCAATTATGAGCACCAGTTTAACATTTATGTTGAAGCTCCTTTTGTTTTCTGACGAACCTGTACTTTTTGTTGTGCAGGTCATGACAGCTGCATCTTTCCCGGAAGGTACATAGCTAAAACTCCTCTATAGTGTCCATGATATTTTCCAGCTGATTATTTTTATGGGATACCAAGGCATCCTAGGGTAAAAAAGAACTAATGTGCCAATTGCCACACAGAGTAGGGACATGGTAATGTTGGGATATAATTAACAGTACAATTGTGCACGTTCCATGGACGTTCTTTACTTCGAAAAAAAAAATTGATGCACTTACAAGTAGGCCTGATAAATGTTCGGAATCTTTGCTAAGAAAGAATGCTGACAACTTAGTCTTACTAGAACTTAATAAATGCAACTGTCAATATAGTTTGTACAGACCATTCTGAACTTCTGAATTGAAGAACAAGTTAATAGGCTACTGTCTTCTTGATTTAAGATATCGTGAACTGCGAATTGGGAGATCTTCTGTACATGTCATAATTGTATTTCACACAATACCTGGACTTGTGCTGATGGAAACTATTATCATGCAGTAAGCTGTTGAGCAACGTCACCAAATCGGATGGGGCAAACACAACCACCGCGCAGACAAGTGACGCAGAGGGCTCTGCAATATGGAGGCTAAGAACAGGAAGGGAGACAGGGTTCTTGTTTGCCCTCCGTTGGTTGTTGAGCATGATGCTGGTGGTTATCACTTCGAATTCAAACTTTTGGAGATGACAGGAGCATGTTAACTGTAACAAAAATGGAAATTTTTGGAGGACACTTTTAGATCAGGAGCATGCAGTGGCTGTATGTTTAGTGATTCTTTATTGTTAGATAAGTATCAATAAATCATTCTTCTTCATTTCTAGTTAAAGAAATGTGTATCTGCTAAAATTTCCCAATATCTTAAAATAGTTCACATTATGGCCACAGATCAGCGTATGAAGTGCCTGCTCAGTCACCACCCTGGGCTATGGCTTGCTCTAGGGCAAACTCCTTTCCAGCTCATACAAAAGCTCAACAATAACCATCGTTATCGTCATCCTCCATCCAGATCTGTCCCGCAGCTTGCGACGCGCCGTCGCCGGCGGATCGTGCCGTGGTGGTGGGGGCTCGTCCGGGACGACGACGGTCAGGACCACGCCAAGGTGGCAGCTCAGCTTCAGGGGTAGGACGTCGTCCCCGAATCTCATGGGCAGACTGTGCTTGGGCAGACTGTGCTTGCTTCCCTTCAGCTTCAGGTAACGAATGTTCCCAATGACTTCCGTCCCGATCAACTCGATGGTTTGCAGCTTGTAATCCTGCAGCTTGCACACGAACCGATCCGACATCTTTTTCAAAGACGAGGCTTCCGCCGTGAAGCCGTCGAACACGACGAGATCTTCGTTCCAGATGCCGTCGTACGTGTAGCACCAGCTGTCGTGCGGCTTGAGGGCAGCCCAGGGGTCGACCCAGCCGCCGGCGGCCGGGAGAGGGAACGGCATGTCGACGGCGTCGTCCCAGCACATGTCGCCGCCGAGCATGACGTTCTTGGCGCTGCTCAGCGCCGCGACGACGTGCTCGGCCTGCGTGTAGCGCTCCAAGGAGTGGGTGTTGTTTTGCGTGATTTTCCTTTTTTTCTTCTTTCTCCACTTTTAAACACTCCGTAAGTGACAAAAAAGACTTTCTCAATATGATACTGACAATATATATCTATTATCCCTGAAAATTCGTGGTACAATTTACAGACAAGGCTGAGTACCACGAAGCAGAAGTGCACTTTGGTTGCACGTTCTTCAGGTGTCACAGCTGAGCAGTGGTAGTCCTTCCACCATGCAAAGCTCTGGAAGATCCTGAGAATGTACGGTGTGATTTCCTGCACATCCCAATTCCCAATAACATCATGTAATTATTTTTTCAGATAATGGAAACAGATTACATTTCTAGATGCAGATAATTAATTAAGCAGATGAACCACCAGCAGATCATGATTTGGTATCGGGAAGTTCTAATTACCTGGAAGAAAATCACGTCCTGTTTGTGTTTCACCACGAGCCTGCCGATGGCCTGCATCCTCGTGTACACCGCAACGTCCTCGCGGGACCAAGTGTTGTAGGTCATGAACTTGATTTGATTCCGTTGTTTTTCGTAAGTATACTTTTTAAACCGTTAAACGGTATATTATTTATAAAAATTTTATATATGAAAATATCTTAAAAAATTAAATAGATTTATTTTTTAAGTTTATAATAACTAATACTTAATTAATTATTTGCTAATAATATTTTTCGTTTTACATGTAGTTTATAAGCTAACCGTATCAGCCGATTCAAAGCCTAAGACTAATTAACAGATTGAACATTTCAGCGGCCATAACAATTGACTAACAATTTTTATGCAATACAATTAACTGCAGTACAGAATGATAATGTGGTGAAGGGTTAATCGAATTACCATATCTCCTTGGGGGGAACCTGTCGGATGATCAGAAGCTTATGTGATCTTTTTGCCTAGTCTGATGATGATCCTCCACATGAAATAGGTGAAGACCAAAGACCATATATATAGTCTAGTTTGGCTCAAGAAATGGAGAAAGAATTAAGTGTTGTTTTTAATTGTAGCAGGTTACCGAAGAGCCATCTGTCTACTCTGCAATCTATTCCATTGACTGCTACCTGGGGAATTATGGACACGAACGGTCCATTGACTGCTACAGTACAGGGGGAATGTAACATTTTAAAGTTTTGTGAAAACGAACAGACGGGCATCTCTGCAAGCTTGCAACATTTTAGAGTATGTGTGTGGCAGTAGTACGATCGTGTTGTAGCTATAGCACTTCCCCACTTTGCAATTCTTGGAGTAAGTGATTAGTTTCATACTGTAGTTTCTTGCAGTGGAGAGTGTATGCAAGATTTTCCTCTCAAAATCTTACGAATTTATGACCATCGGATTAAGATCCAACGTCTCACATCTCTCTCCCATCTCTATTAATCTCCACCGATTCATCTTCCACTCATCGTCTTGAGTTGCACTGCATAAGAGCAACTTTAAAAGAGTGGCTATTTAGCTTGCCAAGCTAGAATTTAGCAAGTATGTACAAAAAAAAAAGGCCCTCTAAAAGACTTGTTATCTCACTTGCCTACCTATTTGGCTGGCCAAAAAAGTTCTCTGGTTAGCCAAATATGGCCAACCAAATCCACTGGCCATCTGTGGGGCCCATGTAAAAAAAAAACCATTCCTACGTGATATTCGCTGTTCTGTACCTTGCCTCTACGACGTTGACGCCGACTGTACCCACTCGCAACGCCCGTCGTCGCTAGCCCCCGTGCCCCCCACGCCGCTGCCGGGCCCCGTGCCCTCCATGGCCGCCGCCACCGTCTCCCACGCCCATGGCCGCCTCCGCCGCTAGGCCCCGCGCCTCCATGGCCACCGGCGCTGGGCCCTGCGCCCGCTGCCACTTCAAGGCCGTGCACCCCCTGCGGCTACCGTCGCCAGGCCTACAGCTGCCCCCCGCCGCTGCCTCCTTTGCTTGGTTTGGCTTGATCCAACAGCTCCTGTAGCCGTTGGGATTTGGAGAGGGGGAAATGGAGAGGCTGTTGGAGTGTGCAGAAAATTAGGCTTATCATCTGTTTGGTTAGCTAGCCAAATGAGCAAATGGCAAGCAAGGAATAGCCACTCTTTTGAAGTTGCTCTGACTATGCGTATACCACGGCCTCCCACCTCTCTACCTACGGTCTTAGAGTTGCCACCCCTCTGCCTCATTGCCATTACATGTAATGCTGGTGAGGCCCTTCGACCAGCTCCATGTAGTATTTCTTTATCGTCTTGCATTGTCGATGGTGCCGCCGTAGCGCTCTATCACCTACTCCCTTCATTTCAAAATACTACTATTTCTAGGATTTGAATTTATCTCACAATACTACTACTTCTCCACCTATTTCTCCATCTCAATCAATCACAATCTTCTTCCATTTAATTTCTTCACCCACTTTCTTATCTCAACTATTTTCCAACTCTAATCTTAATTTCTTTAAAAAACTACATAAGTTGAAGTATTTTGAGATGAAGGGAGCAACATATACCCTGGCAATGTCCCCGCCACCTCCACCACCTACTGCCCACCTCCTTCCTCTATTGTTATGACTGCCCCAGCCTCCCTCTTCCTCCTTCCTTCAACCTCTCCCATCGTGACCACAATCTCAAGTCCTAAGAGTATCTCCAACAAACATGCTATTTTTCTCTCTCTAAATGGCTATTTGGCTAGCTTGCTAAAGAAATTAGAGAGTCAAATTTGTCTTTTGCTCTAATAATCTCTCCATTACACTTTCCAATCTCATAGTGGGTCCCACGTGTCAACCTTTCTATACTTCTTTCTCTCTCTCTCTCTCAAACCTTTCACGGGTCACGACGACGCCGGAGAAGCGGCGTGGGGGAAGTGGCGGCCGCTCGCGCCGGCGGCGGAGGCACGACGCGGGCGATGGGGGCAGATGGGGATGGCGGTGGCTGGCGTGGGTAGGCGGCGGGGGTGGCTGGTGGCGCGGGTGACTCGGATAGGTACGCCATCGATGACAGGGGATCCGACACCCTCCAATAGCGACGGCACAGGAATGGCCTCGTCTCGCTCCCTCTGCCCTCTCGCGTCGATCTGGTACGAAGTGAGGAAAAATCGCTCCAACTAGTGGGGCCATGCATGGCAGTGATTTTTGCCAGTGACTTTGGCTGGCTAAGTTTGGCCAATGAGGGGATGGGTTTGGCCAGCCGGATGGCTTAGCCATCCGGTTGGCAAGTCTGTTGGAGCTTGGATTGTCATCAAGGTTACTAAATTTTGGTTTAGATAGTCATTTAGCAACTCTGTTGGAGTTGCTCTAACTCGTCCAGGCCGTCGCCTCCGTGTTAGAGATGGAGGGGAAAATCACTTTAAGATCATCTCCAGTGGATGCCTCATCTCCTGCCCTAAAGCTAAATTTAAGATATTTTGTGTAAAAAGTGAGCTCTAACAGATAACCAATCTTATCCCCTACTTTAAGGACATCCCTAAACAATCCTGCCCATCCCCCACATCTGGGCGCACTGAGCCCATCCCCAATCCCTCAGCGCCTTCGTTCCCGCGCCTCCACCTGCCATTCCCGTGCTCCTGCTCGCCGTTCCTGCGCAAGCCCCTTCCATCACTGTGCCGCAACCCCCTTGCGGCCGTCGTGATGTAGCAAATCCCACTGGTGGCAAACCCCAGAAGGAGGAGGCGGCGGACAAGGAGCTCCCTTGCCGCCCCCTTCCATCGTCGACCCTTAGCCCCTTGCCGCCCTTGTGCTGGAGCAGCTCCGCCACAAATCAGCGCCGCCAGGAGGAAGAGGCGGTGGCGGCCTCGACACAAATCGAGCGCTACCCTAGGGGAGCTCGTGCCTGGCTGCCTTGCTGCTTTGTCCAGGTTCCACCAACGTCATGTTACTTCATTCCGCAGAAAAAAGAGGAGCCTCAGCTCGTGCTGCTTCCGCCAGCGTCCTGCTGCTTCCACTGCATCCTCTCCGGTGAGCATTTGCCTACTGCTTCTTACTTCTTGCCTCCTCTCCGGAACTGTTTATTTTTGAAACAAGTGTGTGCAAAGTTGGGAGCCATGTGCTTCTACAGCATCCACTATGCACACATATAGGGACCTTGACATTCTAAACCTATAAAAAATAAAGAGTTTGTCATTATAAATCTAGTAAGCAAAGCAAATCAACAACAAAGCATAAACAAGAAAATGAAATAATTTCAAACCTGCGCCGGAAGAAAGTTGGGCCGTAGGTAGGATTATCCGAAAAGTAGTCTCTAAAAAGTCTCATATGCTCTTCCGCTCTTCTACGATTAATTTCTTGACGGCCAAACACAGAACCGCCATAACGTGGTGCGTTCATCTCCAAATATTGATTGTATGCTATGTGTATGGCAACAACAATAAGCTCGTCGTCGTCATTCGACGATGACTTATCCAACATTTGCTGCATGAGAAAGCTACGGTGGCTCATTGTGATGGAGTGGAGGAGAACAACCGAAAAGAGCAACTATATAGAGGTTCAAAATTTAGCCGTTGCAAACGTAGCAGTTTAAAACATAGCCGTTCAAAAAAAAAAATAAGTCGTTGGAAATATAGTGGTTGGAAAATAGCCATTGCAAAAAAAATCTGTTACACCGTTCAAAATATTGATAAAATATAGAAGAGTAAAGTATAGGGGATGAGATTTAGAGAATTTGTCGAAGAGCACAAAGATAGAGGAATCTTTTAGGACCATGCCCATTTAATGAGGGTATAGGGGATAAGTTTTTAGGACAACTCCTGGAGATACTCTAAGCACAAACTGTGGAGCAGATGAAATTTGCATAATCCCAATTTTCAAGATTTTACCCTCAATTTTCGTTCAGACAAAAGAAAGACTAATTTTCAGGAGAAAAATGTGTCAACATATAGCAAAAGTGATCCGGAAAATTTATTCTCCAAATTAGCATGGCATTACTATGGCAATCAAGCAAGAGAAAATTCCATTAGTACACATGAGTTCTCACTCAATACCATTCACATCCCTATGTTTTGCATAATCCCATACAATAATCCACGGTTAAGAAATTTCAAATTTGCAGGTGATGGATGAAATACTTTGAGACATCGAATAGATTGTGTCAAAAACTCATTGCGCACAGAAAATTTCTCATCAAACCAGCAACGGATTTGCTCTTTTCAATCCCGCTTCTCCGGGAGAACCACACCTCTTACGACATCCTCCGTGAGCATCTGTAACGCCGCGCGCGACGAGCCGCCCTCCTCCACGGCCTTCCGGCAGGCGGCCTTCATCTCCGCCGCCTTCTCCCTCGCCTTCCTCCCCTCATCCGACCCGCCTCCCATCAACGACCTCACCGCGCGCTCCAGCTCCGCCGCCTCCACGAAGTTGTCCCGCCTCCTGTCCATCTCGAGCGGCACGGCGGCGCCCAGGTGGGCGACCACGGTGAACGCGTTGAAGTGCTGCTCGGCGTCGAGCGGCCATGGCAGCACCGGCACGCCGAACCACAGGCTCTCGAGGATGGAGTTCCAGCCGCAGTGCGTCACGAAGCCGCCCACGGCGGCGTGGGCGAGGATGTCCTTCTGCGGCGCCCTCGTCGGCCACACGAGGCCCCTACCCTTCGTCTTCTCCAAGAACCCCTTCGGGAGCATCTCGTCGAGCATGGCGTCGGTGGGGTCCCGTTGCCCCGGCCGGCTGTCCTTCGGCGGCCCGCGCAGCACCCACAGGAAGCGGTGCTCGCTGCGCTCCAGGGCAGCGGCTATCTCGCGCACCTTGGGCGGCGACAGGAGCCCCTTGCTACCGAAGCAGAGGAAGAGCACGGAGGCGCGCGGCAGTGCGTCGAGCCACCGCGTGCACTCGTGCGGCTGCTCCGGCGGCGGGGGGAAGGAGAGCACCGGGCCGATCGGATACACCGTCGGGGCGGGAATCCTGCGCGTGCACCGGCCGTCGGCGATGGCGGCAAGGACGCTCTGCTCGAGCTCGGCGGCCGTGTTGACGATGACGCCTGTGGCGTTCATGTAGCCCCTGCCGGTGGAGACGAACCACGCGTAGGTCGACTTCTTCTTGTCCAGCATCGTCCTCGGGAGAGCGGACGGCGGCACCGGCGGTAGGCCGGGGATGCTGATCGCGCCGTCCATCTCCTCGAACTCGACGGCCACCTCCTCGTCGAGCTCCGGCGAGCGCAGCAGCAGCGCCAGCATCGACGCGCTGCAGGGGAAGTACACGTAGGCCGGCACACCGATCTCACGGGACACCTCAACCGCCGGCGTGCAGAAGATGTCGGTGACAAGCGCGGCCACCGGGCACGGCGTCAGGCCGGCGATGGCCGCCTTCACGTTGGCGCCGTGGCTGCGCACGATGCGGGAGATGAACTCCTCGACGCCCGTGTGGTCGTTCGGGAGCTCGACGGGCGGGAGGCGGTGGAACGTGATGTCCTGCAGGCCGGAGGCCTCCTCCCGTTCCACGTGCGCGGCGATGGCGACCGCCGCCTCCGACGTCGGCGCCGGCATGAGGAGCACGGTGACCGAGAGGGCGCCGCCGCTGCCGCGCAGCAGCCGCTTGCCGGCCTCGATCATGGGCATGAAGTGGCCGGCGCCCCACACAGGCAGCAGCACCACGGTTGGCTTCGCCATTGATGGAGGGGAAGTAGGCTACGGTCTGCTACTCTACTCTCGTTTTTGTAGTACTCAAGCTAATTAACGCAGCCTTAAATTTTTGGCAACTTTTGCGGTAGGACATAGCGTCTGTGGTTTTAGCTCCTCGACATGATAAAAGTCAATTTCTGATAAAAGAAAATATAGATATTTACTGATACACAATATATTCATTAAAATATTTTTTTATACTGAATAGAGGAGAAAAATAGCGTGGAAGGTCAGAAATACCCCTATATGTCAGTTCTCTCACCTCTCTTCTCTCTTTCTCCCCTATCTCTTGAGCAAGCCGTGGCGATGCAAAGGGTAGCGAAAGGGAGGAGCTCTATTGCTGCATTTGCGAAACTCCGTATCCTCGAGCTCGGTCGCGCCGGATCCATGGCGTCCGCCTCTCGATCCATATTCGGCACCTTCCCCGTGATTCAACGCGCACCTTGTTCCCGTCCTGTGAGTTGCTCGTCAACCATGGTATCCACACTAGTAGCAGCTTCTGGTACCCCTCGTGGATCCTCTGACTTTACTGTCTTTGATTTTAAGTGGTTGATATATGGACCTCATGAGCAGTGGGCCTATATGTAAGTGATCTAGTCAGAGGATAATCGACGTCAGAGAAACTGTGCCTCCTGGTACCACATCGACACGTGCCTCCTCGAGGTCCTCTTTCACTGCCACGTCGTCGCGTGGGCCTCGCCAACGCCATTTTCGTTATGTACTAAGCGGGTTTAGACTCACTGCCCTATGTGCTTGACCTGGCTCATCTCGACTCCTCCACACAGCATGAGAAAGAGAAGAGAGATGGCAGAACTGGTACGTGGTACGTGGGATCAAAGGTATTTTTGATATTTTATATTATTTATCTCTTCTGTTTAATTAGAAATAAATATTTTAATGGATGTAGTGTTTAGTAGTAAATATTTATATTTTAAGAGTGTGTGTTTTTAATGATTGACTTTTATCAAGAACATAAAACCAAAGTTACGACGTCATAAACTAAAATTTGCCTAAACTGTAATATGCTCGAGTTAGCTCAACTACTTCGTTTCTTGCCATTACTAGGCTATGTACTCTGTTCTTTCGTGGATT
The DNA here is from genome assembly GCA_003991445.1 of Oryza meyeriana var. granulata. NCBI lineage: Eukaryota > Viridiplantae > Streptophyta > Magnoliopsida > Poales > Poaceae > Oryza > Oryza meyeriana. Next base: position 186,584 of record RYFJ01001154.1, read on the forward strand.
CATTTACTCCAGCTAATTAACACAGCGTTAAATTGTATCTTGTCTAAATAACTATATTTTATATTTTAGGATAAAAATAGTATGACCTTGTCAGGTCCAAGGGATAAATTCTTTAAAACTCTGTACTTTGTTTTTACAGAGTGAGGTTTTGGAAGAAAATAAAAACAGTGGCAAATTGAACTATTTTCAGCTGGGGTTTGTTTGGTAGGATGTACGGTTGACAATCTGTTTGGTAGGATGTAAGGTTGACAATCGTCCATCCGGGTTGTTTGGTTGGGTTGTCCTTTTATTTCCCGCTTTATTGCTCCATACGTGCACGGATCCTCGGCTGTAATACAGAGATGAACTACGTGAAAAGTGTTATGTCACTATCGCAACTGTAAAATGCATATCTTCAATTAATGAGAAAATTCCTTCCATACCCTAAAAAATTAGCCAATCCTTTATATACCCCTGAGTACATGTAACATATTTTTTGATGGTAGTACAATAGATTTGTAACGTGTTTTTTATCTTATCGAAAATAAATACTATCCAACACTTCAATTGTTATGTTTACCATTTAAAAAATACTACACATAATTTTTATTATATATTAAAATTTGAATGTATAATACTTCCTCATATGACAAACTTATAAATATTATAGTCCTATAACAAATTACTATATTTCCAAAGATAGATTCGAAAAATTTCTTACCTGTCCAAGGGTAAAACCAATGTTTTTATATTTATTTAACAGTCAACTAACGACAAAAGTATGGAAGGGATCAAAACAAAAATTCAGAGTATACAAGAGAGTGACTAAAACTCAAGGAGCACAAAAGGGATCATCTAAATTTTCAGGGGCATAGAAGGATTTTTCTCTAAATTAATCGGCTCGTGCTCTTCATATTATAATGAGCGGCTGGTTGTGTATGTTAGTGTTTAATTTTAAAATAATTTTAGCGATTTCTGCGTCACTTTTGTTGTGGAGCTTTCTTTCATGATTCCTAAGAAAAAGGTTAAAAAAAACTCTAAAGTGATTCTTAAAAATCAAACTTTTAAAATTTAATATCGCTCTAAATTATAATTTGCTGCATAACCAAGCTAGGCCAAGTGTCTTCTTGTTGTGTGGGTCATTCTCACTCTAGCTTTAAACTAAAGTTTGTCCCTCAATACTTGTGTACATGAATCCCGATGCAATTTTGGTGGTCTCCTTTTGAGGTCTTCTTTGGAATGGAAAATTTTTATGAGAACTCCTATGAAAGTTCAATGTTCTAAAAGCAAATATAATAAAATAATATAAGCAGGCTATAGCACTTGCTATCTTAGATTTGTAATGAGTTAGAGGAGAGAGCAGAGGAGAGAGAAAAGAAGCGGGCTATAGATTTATAGCTAGCTGCAGCACGGGCTCCAAGAAACTTTGTGAGTGTATGAGGTAGGCTAGGGATTAATTGTGTAATATGTATTTCTAACTAACTATTACATAAATAAGCTTTTATGTTGGCTATAGATAATATGGCATAAGATAGAGCCAACAGTTGGCTATGATATTAGCCTTGCTCTAAAGGAGCCATAAATCCAAGTTGCAACAAGTTAAATTTTATGGACATTGTGCAGCATGGAAACTAAGAGTGTAGTCCCTCCATTCCCTTTTATTTAACACCGTTGACCAGTGCGGTTTTATCTTTGACAAATAAGAACATTTAAATTATGATGTTTGATGAATGTAAGTAGTATAGTTATATTTAGCACAAAAAGTACTTTGATAATACAACATCTTTTAAATTTTTATAATTTTTTTGTGAAAAGGACTAATGGTCAAAGTTTGTAGATGAATAGTATCTAGTGTCAAGTAAGAAGACACTGAGAGAGTACTAAGGACATATACAATACCAATAATAATAGGATCAATATTGATGTAGAGGAGCACTACAATAAAACACCTCCTAGGAAGACATCTTATTTGTAGTGTAGAGACGTTTTGTTTCGTCTCCCACAGACAACTGAGGCGCTTTTATAAAGCGTTATAGGAACGTCTCCATATAGACTGTCTAAAAAAAATATAGAGACGATTTGTAAAACGTACCTACAATTATTTAAGACGTTTCTAGAGACGTGTAAATTGCATCCCTACAGATATAGAGACGCTTTTATAAAGCCACCTGCAATATGTCTTTGTTGATATAGACAAGTTCGTAAAGACATTTTGCGACATCTCAAGATCCTATCCAGGAGTATTTCTAGATGTCGTATGTAGTATGTATTTTCTTCGATTAGTACATTATACGTATTGTGTACAGATGCATATTGTACATTAATTTAATGTTTCATATATTTATTATGAGTCTATATACGTGCATGTAACAATTGCATAGGCAGCACCATATTCCCGATCAAATGCAAGGACATAAAATATATTAAAAGGGGAAATGTTGTAGCGTACTTGTACAAGAGCAAGGACTTTACACTAAATAAAACATCCATGTAAATGGACTGAGTTCACAGCTAAATAGAAAACTAATGTGCAATAGACACACACATATATATAACATCCTATAGACTTGACACAAGTCTTTTTCTAAATTGCTAGAATCAATCTATAAGATTTCTTCAAATAGAAAGTTGTGCATCAGGCCTCTCCCTTTTCTTTTCATAGTCCTCCATTAATTATCCTGCAGTCAAACCAATAATAACAACAAAATTTTGGAGATGAGCACTCGTATGATCCAACACTGCAAATGAAGATATTATATGAGTAATAAAATTATAAGTGGCCTACCTAGTGGGTAGAACTTATAGTCTTAGGCTTTTTTACCTGAAAAGTGAAGATATTATATGAGTAACGAGATATATGCAAATATTGCACCGTGCAAAAATTATACTTAGAGTTGACATGATTAATCTTATAAAGGGACGAGGCCAAGCAATGATAAAACCAATTGAATCTCTTAATGTATTGCAATTTTCAGATGGTCTAGCCATCCTCTCATCACCAGTATTTGTAACACTATGAATAACTACCCCATTATATTCATTTCTAACCATGTTTCCTCAAATCACATGCGTGCTATCTGTAGTCACTAAATTTCCCTTGGCCACAACTTTGCCTTTATATATTGGACTCAATGAAAACAAATACATCACCCTTTGTTCCTATCATTGTGAGAAACATCGCATTGCCATTCATGAAACTAGAGCATTGTCATTCATGAACATATGGATACTTGTTTTATCTTAACAGTGGTAAACACATATTGATTTAGATGAAGTATGATCTAGTACTTCCTTTCTCTGAGGCCCCTGTGTTAGAAAAATTAAACCATCAAAATAAGTGGATGTGCAGACTTTAGCAGCATTAATAGTTCAAGGAACTAAATGAGCACAGTAATTTGAATCTAACATGTTTGGCTTTATCATGTGGTAAAATTGACTGTACACAACTTTATCTAGTTCTAGGCCTTTTGACAGAGCTTTCAATGCTTGACTGCTACAATTGAAAGTCGATTTGGTCATATAAATGTTCTAACAATCACGAATGTATCAGTGATAGAGTAAGATTTTTGTAACACACCTTTGCAATTACATGGTTATATGGTAAAACTTTAGTGGAACTCTTTTTAGCTCCAGTTGAACTGATAGAACATAATTGCTGCAATAATAAATGATAGAATTAAGACATTGGCAAACTTTCATTCAATATTTTATCAAGTAGATATTCAGCACCTGCACATTATTTGGTCTAGTATTCCCATTGGCATGTGGATCCTCAAAGTTGTTAACAAACCCATTTGTAATATCAGCACCATCTTGTTCAAAAACATAAGCTTGAACAAAAAATTTGAACAAATGATAGTATTGCCAAAGAAGTTTACTGATTGATATTTGCATACTTAGATTGTATATACCTTATTGGTTACATGCTCAGGTGGCACCGTTGATTCCACATTCCTTTAACTTGTTCTGGACCTTTTGGCAGAGCTTTTCATGCTTAATTGCTATAGTTAAAATCCATTAAAATTATAGATATGTTCTTTAAATCAAGCACAATTCATTAATATAATGACATTTTCATAAATCACCTTGGCAATTGTGCATTCATATGGTACACATAGATTGAAATGACGATCTTTGGCATTAGAACAATTAATAGAACGTACTTGCCGCAACTTATGATAAATGAGAATCTTTGCATCTTTAGTTTGTATACCTTATCAGTTCCATGGTCATGTGCTATAGTTGACTCTATGTACCTGTGAGTGGCTTCAGACCTTCTAGCAGAGCTTCCAAGGATTGATTGCTACAATTGAAGGTCAATTTAGATATGTAGGTTCTGTAAAAAAAATGCACATGGTTCAATTCATACCATAGTGAGATTTGCACAAGTTACCTTCGCAATCATGTGTTCATGTGGTACAAATGGTTTGTGGCGACCATCTTTAACAGGAATATAACAGATTGAATGCAATTCCTGCAACTTATTCAAAATAATAATATAAACACTTTACCAAAGCATTAATTTAAAAATTATTAATTAAATACTGCACCACCTGCACATTATTTGGTGTAGAATGGATATGTTCCCAGCCAATGTCACGCCCCAAACTAGCCCTCCAGAAGGACAAGTCTGAGTCGATAAACAAACCTGCATAACCGTACTAGTCCCAAGAATACAGTGCTGGTACAATACAAAGATGGATTTTCACGGCACAACTGTCTTTATTATCAGACATAATCTTATAATTAGTGTTGATATTTTATATCGGCAATAATTATATGGGGCTATTCGTCGGATCTAAACTCGATGGATTCGAATGGACACACGAGATTTATACTGGTTTAAGCCCTCGGTGTGAGGTAATACCCTATTTTCAGTTGTGTGGTGTATTGCTTTCGTAGTATTCTCTGGTGAGATTCTCATATGCCCCAGGGGGCTCCTTACCCCTCCTTATATACGGAGGGATGAGGGTTACAGGATAAGAAACCCAGTCAGATACGACCAAGAGCTTTCCTTATCAGTGCATAGAGTATCCGGCTAGGACTATATCCCTTTCCTTGTCATGCAAGATAATATAAAGTGGAGTCCTACTCTATCTCTAATTTAGGGACCGGCCCACCCTCTGTCCGAGTGGTCGTAATTACCTTCCTTAAGGTACCTGGGGCCTATGGCCTCCACAGTAGCCTCTGAGACCTTCATAGTTGAGTCACAGCTGATGCTGGGTGCTCATCCTCCACGGTGAAGAGATTGCTGAGTGCTTTGCTCCCGAGTACTCATTGTCCGAGTGCTTCTTCTCCCGAGTCCTGCTTCATGTCAGCTAGCAACGAGACTATGAAGGGCTTTATGGAAATAGATGAATAGTGTGCGCCGAATAGGCGCACTTATTAGGTGTAGCCCCCCGACTTTGTGCTTAATTGGGAAACAATTAAACATAAAGTCAAAGATCTTTAACTTTTAAGTTTTTCCTGAGTGATATGTTTCTTAGAAATTAGACTCTTCAGCTATATATTAGTTAGAAATTTTACTCAAGACAATTTGGCTAAGCATGTAAGCCGAGTATCACTATGGAGTAAATCCAATGTGTGATGAGGTGTACTTGAGAGATACCTGCATCCCCAATTTTAATAGAGACCAGCTATTGATCCTTATAAGGATATATCCTCAATACCTTAAAATAATCGAGATGTCCGAATGTATACACCCGGCTATAGACTTAGCATAAAGCGTATCTGATTATTTTAATCAGTTCCTGTAAAATAGCACCTGCATCGCGATTTTAACGCGACCAGCGGGCGACCCAATAGGGCATGTTATTTAAGAACTCATATCTTTAGCCTACTTTCGGATAAGTCAATCCAAACCGACCTACCCAGCGCAACCCTATAAAATCCAAAGATTTTGATCATTGCTCAACCTGCCCATTGTTTTGGGGATGTGCCACCAAAACGTAGCAGATTTTGATGCCGAAATCATCACAAAAATCTTTGAATATACCGCCCATGAACTGAGTGCGTTGTCCATAATGATGCGATTGAGAACTCTAGATCTGTAGATTATACTTAGTATGCGTTGCGCATATGATAGTCTACGACTCCTGTGCCGGTAGATGAGTTTGCCGAACGAAAAATTGACATCACTTGTATGACAGGACGAGTGTTTTAGCGTCGGTAATCGCAATTGGCTAGAGGAATTCTTGTCTGCAAGCCTTTTCGACTTGTGTTCTGGATACAACATGGTTGCCACAGATGCTCGAGTGGATAGATTGCAGGATCTGCTTGTCCTCCTCAGGTGTGACGCAGTGCATGAGAACTCCGGATGCGCTTTGACGATATAGGTCTTCTCTGACTACGATAAAGGTTTTGCTCCGTCGCTTGATTTACTCGGCTTCGTTGTAATCTTTAGGAAATTTGTCTTCTAGTAGGAATCGAATGATTGGGGTCTTCTAGTCTTGAAACATAATGAGCACCTCCATAGGTTCCAGGTTTGGTGCTACCCCCAACTGAAAGCTTCCAGTATTGGCTTGTTTCCCTGTTTTGGCCAAATAGGTACCCGAACGCTACGCTAGCGCAGGATTCGGCTGGCAACCCTCTTGGGGTATACCCAACCTGGTAAAATTGTAGCCGAATAAGGTACCCGAACCTCGCATTAGCATAAGATTCGGCTGGTGACCCTCTTGGGGCATACCCTACCCAACAGAGTTGTGGCCAAATAAGGTATCCGAACCTCGCATAAGCATAGGATTTGGCTGGCGACCCTCATGGGGCGTACCTTACCTAGCAGAGTGATATTCGAGCCCCGACTGGTGTTGAAGGTTGTTTATTGGCCCACATGGAGCGTAGCAAAGTAAAAGTGACATCCGAGGCCCGACTAGCGCGAGTACTCAGACAGCAGCCCTCGTGGAGCATTCCGAGTGGTTCTTGAAGCGTTGCACTGCAGGTATATCATGGCAGACTGGTCCAGCCCCCGAGCATAGGAGATAGGCTCGTAGCCATGAGTTCTTGCTAAGCTATCTGGAACTGGGCACTGCATTATAAACATATCGGATGAGTATCATCTGATGTATAAAACAATCACCTGAAGAAAATCTAAATATTTTACAATGGATATAAATATGTGTTCCTCCTCTTATTGATATTAATTTCCCTGAGTAGTTGACCCCTTACGTTTAAACACTCTGCCCGACTAGTTATAGCCCCCGAACGTCGGGAGTCGGCTCATGGCTTTTTCTCAGACACGTATTTTGAGTGACTTGAGTTCGCCTTTTGTGGAGCGAAGCTTCACAGATCGGAATTTATGCTACTCGAGTACTTTTGCAATCATTAAGAGTAAAAACAGAAAATACGCAATATGTACACCTATAGGTGTAAGCGGCTGCGGCATTAGCGAGGCCAAGTGAGGAATTGATGATCTCATCCCCCTAGATCCGATCCCGACTAGCGCTAAGCCATATCCGAGTCAAACCATAGGGAAGTGAGTTGCCTCCTAGCCCATTTAGATAAGAATATTATATAAAGGAGAAAATATTTATCGGAAAGCGACTTAGCTGTTCGGTATTGCACGAGTTGGGAGTGGGGATGCCATCCTTGCATCTGAGCTTTTGAGCCCCCGAGCATGTCACTTGTCGTTCTGCTAATCTTCGGTTCTAGGAGGTCGAGGATGGTTGCGATCGACTACCACAATGAAGTCCCTAGATTTCCACTTGCGGTTCCCAGGCTTGGATAGGGCCGCGTCGTCCGTATCCCGTCACTCCTTCTGTCGGGGCTTGTCGTCAAGTGCCTCTGCCACTCCGTCGGCTGAATCAACATATTTATTGGCCATCTCAAAGAGAGCTTGATGGAGTTGGGTGGCTTCGGAGTGAACTTGGGGATGAACGGCGCGTCTCTGACTCCCTTGGGGAAGACGGTGATGATGACCTCGTCCTTGATTTTAGGTATTGAGTTCCTTTTCTCGGAGAACCGTTTGATAAAGTTGCAGAGGGACTCATTCTTCCTCTGGTGGCACTGATATAGATCGTACTCGGAAGACGGCCTCTTGTACATTCCCTAGAAATTTGCAACGAAACGCTCACGGAGTTCTCCCCAGGAGCTGATTGACCGCTTGGGAAGCCCTGTCAGCCATGTCCTCGCTGAGTCAGCCAAGGTGACTGGGAGGTAGTTAGCCATGGCCTTATGATCGCCTTCGGCTGCACGGATTGCCAAGGTGTAAACTGTGAGCCAGTATTCCGGGTTGGTCTTCCCATCGTATTTCTCTATTCCAGTCGGCTTGAAGCTAAATGGCGAGTCGACTTATTGTAGTTCGTGGGTGAACGCTGGAACTCCTTCATCTGAGTGGGGGCTTCGACTCCGACTGCGGCGATAAAACCACTCATGGTGGAGACCGAAACGCTCATGCTCATCTTCCTGCCGACGGCGCTCATCCTCCTCGCGTTCTCGGTGGCGGAGATCCCGCCGTAATCGCCCTCGGGTGTCCTAGTTATCGTGGCGGTCGTCATGATGATGCCATTGTCGATCGTTACTCGGATTGCTGAGTGACATATGTCGTGACTCCGAGTGATGCTGACCAGAACCAGCTGCTCGGTGCTCTGCTGAAGCAGATGAAACCGTCGTGTTTGAAGCCATCTTGTTTAATGGTATGAAAGTGTCTCCAGATTGTTGTCGCCACTGACAAGCCGCAACGGTGATCATTGCTTTGATCCTCGCAATTGTCGGGGTGGCCTAGTGGTCGGGCCCGAACTGCAAGATGTCAAGTAATGTGGCAGTGGCCATGACGTTCTGTTGTGGGGTTACGGAGACATCATGGTCGCCAACTAAGGTTTGGAGGATATCTTGTTGAGCAGTCCGCCCAGCCTTGCACAAGTTGTCATTGCGAGCATCGCGCTCGGCTTGCAAGCGTCGTGTGTCCTCGTCCTGTTGCTCACGCAGTCGGTGAGCCTCTTCGTCTTGCTGATCGCGTAGTCGGCGTGCATCTTGTGTTGGAGTTGATCCCTTTAATGTTATGAAGACCTCTCGTGGTGGAGAAAAATTTGCCGAGCTGCTGTCCGACTGTGAGTCGGAGTTGGAGTAGTTTAGGGGTGTGATGATGACCCCAACCTCCCTAGACCCGATCTTGAGCGGCTCTGAGCCGTATCCGAGTCAAATTCTAGAGGATTAGGTCTGCCGCATCAGATTGGAATTGAAGATTGCTATGGCGTTGTCGAGTCCAAGTAGGAAATTAACGATCTCGTCTCCCTTGGACTTGATCTCGATCGGTTCAGAGCCGAATCTGAGTCGAATATCAGGAAAGAGAGTTGTCTCAGAACTCATAGATCTTGGGTGTTCCGAAGTAGGATGTTGAAATCTGCTGTGGCGTTGAGTAGGCCAACCGGGGCTGAGTTGGCTTGGTCCCTAGCCGATCGGGTTGAAACCGAGTCGGACAATGTGAGATTGCCGAGATTATTGGCGAGTCGAGGCTCCCGAATTTGATGGCTTGTTCGGGAGAGAAGTTGTTGCCGTCGACTCCTATGGTTGGATCCATTGGGCTTGATGACGATGATATCGACGAAGCCCCTACTTGGCGTGCCAACGGTCGATGTTTTATATCGGCAATAATTATATGCGGCTATTCGTCGGACCTAAACTCGATGGATTCGAAAGGACACACGAGATTTATACTGATTTAGGCCCTCGGTGTGAGGTAATACCCTACTTCTAGTTGTGGTGTATTGCTTTTGTGGTATTCTCTGGTGAGATTCTCATATGCCCGGGGGGCTCCCTACCCCTTCTTATATCCTAGAGGGATGAGGGTTATAGAGTAGGAAACCCAGTCAGATACGACCAAGGGCTTTTCTTATTAATACATAGAATATGCGACTAGGACTATATCCCTTTCCTTGTCATGCAAGGTAATATGAAGCCGAGTCCTATTCTATCTCCAATTGTAGGGACTGGCCCACTCTCTGTTCGAGTGGCCGTAATTACCTTCCTTGAGGTACCTGGGGTCTATGGCCTCCACAATCAAGTTGGAACTATGGACATACCCTGAATTCACAACGAAACATTACCAAAAGAACGGAAGCGGAGACTAGCCCAAAGCCACATGCGTGACTTGGGAACTCCTCATCAGCGGGATCCATCTCTTCTTCGTACAACACTAGAGATGGGGGTAGACTATTGAGAGCAAGGGTGAGTACTAGCGTACTCAGCAAGTCATGAGAACTTAGGTGTTTAATGCAATTTTCAAAGGAAGGCGGGTTATTTTGCCATTCAGTTTTATTGGAAGACTTTTTAAATAAGCTAAGTGGGTGCTTCTCAACAACCAGAGTGAGGTGGAGTCTCGCCCGGTCGGAGTAAAGTGTATCAATATTGGTTTCAGCACAACTCTCAAGTTGGCTTACCGAGATTTGGCTCCACAAGCCGATTCACAAACACTGGGCCCACAACCTTGCTGTCCATGACACTTCACCTCAATTTGAAAATCAAAATCCCATTCCACAACATTCTTTTCACAAGTAGTAATTAAACAAAACTACATTAAGGAATCACCGCACATCCATCCATGACTGTGAGCATGGCTATTCGAACAATTAGTAACCTCTGCAGAGGGTGTACACTTTACCCACACGACGCAACTTACTCTGTCACCCAGCTCGTGCAGAATAGCCACGACTGGTGACTAGAGGTTTTTGCGATAAGACATTTCTGGAATCAACACCAGATTACCACATGCCAACTAGAGGGGTCGGAGACCAACGATAGGGTAGGTCCAAAACTATGCTGTGCAAGAAACCCAGAAGGCATCCCCGACACTGTTACAGCCCGATTTTCAGGAAATAAATAAATTAATTAATAAGAGATTTTTAAGAATTTCTATTAAATTGTAAAGTAAACTAATTAAGTAAAGTAAAAATGAGAAATAAAATTTTCTTCAATAAATCATAGTCGAATTCATTTTTAATAAATTCTTTGTGTGTAAATAACCTCTCTGAAATTTTTTCGGATTTTTTGGAGCTCCAGAATTACTTTTAATATTACAAAGATCATTTTCAGCAATTATTTAAACAAATTTCAAATTCCTTTTCTCGGGTCGTTCATGGTCCAATCCCTTTGTACTCTTTCTTTTCTGCCCGGACTCGGGCTGTCGTTTCTGAATCCCTAATTCCCTGGAAGTCCAATTCCGTAAAATCCTCTCAAAAACCAAAATCCGGATTCTCGGATATATCTAATTCTTCTCAAATAAACCCCTCAAAATTTCCGGTCCAGACTTCTCGAATAAATCCAGATTCCAAATCTCGGAAATCTCTTATTTCCCCAAAATCCAATTTTCTTGATGAAATAAATCCCTGCTATTTCCTCTAAGTTCCTCTCTGTGGAAATAAATCCAAAATCCCCGAATCCAAAATACCTCAATTTTTAGTCCAATTCCAATCTCGGTGAAATATTCTCCATTTTCCCGATTTCCAAAATATCCCGATATTTTGAGTATTTCTTAAGTTCACAAAATATCGTAAAATACCCTCGAGTTGTCGATTTTCAAAAATATCCCGACAACCGAAATATTCAAATATCGCATGTTCCAATATTCCACATGGAAAATATTCTAAATATTCTAGAAAAATTCCTTTTTGTCCTAAGTTCTTTCCAAATTTCCAGGTTTGGGAAAAATCCAGAAAAGTCCCTTTTTTCTCCTTTCCTTTTTCCTTTTCCCTCCTTTTCTCTTTTCCTCTTTCTTTTTTCTTTTTCTATCTTCTTCCTCCCTGCCTTCACCTTCCCTCCTCTCCAGCCGCCCCAGGCCCAAGCCCCCTCGTCCCCGCTCTAGCTCCGGTCGGCCTGCACCCTGCCCACTGCACCTCAGCCACCGCCGTCGCCTGGCCTGCCGCCACCTCACCCCGGCCCAACCCAGTCCGTCGCCGCAGTTGCGCCGCATCCACGCACAGCCATAACTTCTCCGTCCGAACTCCTATTCGACCCGTTCTTCTTCCTAAATTCATCTAATATCATGATCTACCTGTTTATATACTTTTTATGTATTGTTTATTTAGAATTTCTTAGGGATTTTCCTCGTTTTACATGTACTTGCGTATTTTCGCTGTTTCGGAGGATCGCGAAGTTCAAGGAAGAGTTCGGAAGACTTATAGAAGACTTTTCTATTACAAGGTAAGTCACACAACAATCTCCTTGAGCATGTTGACCCTATTTGTGAAAACTATTTTATTTTAATGATATTGCATGTAATGTTTTGGAATGTCATTATACGAGTATTTATAATTATTCCTATATCCTTTGATTATGGTCACTACCCTAGGTAATTAATATGAACTAGCTAGATGACTATTTAATAATCTAGCTAAATTATTTAGGTTCTATTTAGCCGTGCTTAGAAACTTTAGCGTTATTTTATGTGGGGAAATTATTCACCCTAACTAATTAATGATTAATTGTTATTGTTTCACGACAGTTGGTCGTGGTTGGTTAATTAATCTTACCAACTAAAACTTGACTGATTGGTGGGTTGTGAGCACATGGATTGAGGTTGATGCTAGTGGTGCTCATGATACTTAAGGACCGGTTCGCGGACTACTTGTTGCGAAGCAATACCGTACTAACCACAAGTTAGAATGGGTAATGGCTTGACTGGATATGTAGCGAGTTCAACAGGAGGCACCACGGTGTGATGTGGCTGTGTCAATAAGACCACCATGGCAGTTGTCAATAAGTTCATGTTTTGGGCGTTGGACCGTCTCCCTGCCTTGGAACCTGATCAACCCTACCGAAGACAAGTGGTTCAACGGGTTGCTCTTCTGTTGGGCAAGTTGCATGGAAGGCTTGTCACGGTTTCCCCCTTTGCAGTACCATGGTGGTATTTCGGGGCATGGTGACATGTGTGAAATCGTGTCTTGTGAGTAAATTGGTACATCTTTGGCCAGAGTAAAACTGTTCAAATAGCCATGCCCACGGTTAATGGCGGCCTAGCAATGTTTTTCGTGATTAGTCCCACACTATTTATTGATAATGATAAATGATGGAAACTTGATAGCACCAGTTTAGAGGGTTACGGTTTTGGGCCTGAACTGCATTGGAGTGCTATTCAGTGGTTGGTTCAATGCTAATATTAATTAAACTATATTATTTTCCAATGATTTTAAATGCAAATATTTTAAATGTTGTTTTATGCAAATGAGCCATACTATGCCATTCCTTTGGAATCCTGTTGCATTATTGTGCATTTTCATGTGTGGCTTGTTGAGTACGGTGGGTGGTATTCAGTTTTCCAATATTACCATCATCAGAGTGAAGATTCGCTTGGAAGGAGAAGTTTGGTGTTTGGCTTATATCCCAGTTAAGCTGCCTGTGGGCTTGGTACTGAAGTTTCGCTAGGATTGCTGTTCCGCTGTAGTTTTCTTCTGTGTGAGAACTAAGTGCCTCTTATGTATGTATTTATCGTTATTTCATTTTGGTTATGGTTATCAAATTGTACCTTGGCTGATTCCTAGACGATGATTTATTGGCCACGGGGATAGGGCGTAGCGGGTCAACGGCCTGGCGCGAGCGCTGCTGTTGGGCCGCGGGAAGGGTTGCTGGGCCGGCAGGGAAATAGGATAGTGGGGAAGGCGAGCTGGGGTGCCAAACTAGAATGGGTTTGGCGGCCAACTACTTGGAAAATGGGTTACTCAATTTCAAAATTTGATTTAGGAGGGGTTTGAATTTGAATTTGATTTGGGAAATTGGATTGTAGCACAGGAGTTGATCTAGGTGGAGGATTAGACAGAGATCTTGGCACACGGGGGGGGGGGGGGGGGGGGGAGGGGTCCAAGCAGAGAGCCAAATTTTCGAGAGTAGTCTTTTTGTTAAATTAGTTTTATGCCTAATCGCACGGGCGTTATAGCCAAATAGGAGATATGACTATGACCTCTAAGCGGCCTAAATCTATATAAAAATCCTTGTCTCCTTATATCTTTGTTTCGTTTTCTTACCCTATGTCCTCAAATATACCGTATATATACGGATAGTGCGGTCAGGTACCAATCTATGAGCAATCAACATATAATAAATTGATAAATTTAAAATTATAAAGATGATATAAATAAGATAAAGATTGTTAATGAGTCTAATGAGCTAGCTTATGAGCCGAGCTAAGCCAAAATTTTAGCTTATTAGTTTAATAGCCAAGCCCAATTGGCTTGTTAGGATAAACAAAAATAAGGCGAGTCTTGACGAGCCTAACTAGTCTGTTATCAATCCCTTGTTGTAGTTTGCATTAGTAGATAACATTTAATACGGAAGCACCAAAATTAGTTTGGTAGAATATATGGTGGGCAATTGAGCTTAATTAATGGGTGCTGGGCTACACATGCTGCTGCTGTCGGATCAAGGGACCTCACTTGATTTTGCACCCATCAACCGTCCCCTCGAACGCGTCCACGGGAATTGCTCTAAATCTGTCGTTCTGAATCTGATCACATAGAAAAATCAGAGGCGGAGGCATACGCTGCTGCTAAGGAAAATGGGCGCGGAGATATGCGCTGCAGCTGCTGTACTCTCCTAGTCACCATTGCATGCATGCATACACTGCTCGCTCCTCTCTCCCCGCTGCTCTTTCTCTCCTCAGCAAATTCATTAATAAACTTCAAACGATATTTTTTCTAAGTAAGTTATCAGATATACGATCCAATTAAACTGTTATATTTGTTATAATTTTTTACAACAATATCTTATATAATAATATTTTGATGAAAAAAATATATATGTTTTAACTGTTAAAATTCAATGTTTTATATGAGATAAGTGAATGTTTTAACTGAAATGACTCTTTTGCATGTTTTCAGTTTGTGTTGCATTATGGAAGATTTTTAAATTTTACCTATAGTATTATTTGGATGCGCTATCAACCGTTGCATGCGAACTCCCACGCTCGCCCTGCTCTCTCTCTCTTAATCTGGTGCTAATGCATGCGCCAGTACTATATTCTTTCTTATGCAAAAGCATGCAGTACTCTATCAACAATCTTCAAATATTTTTGTCCTAAATTATTGCTTATGCGATATGTGATTCGATTGCACTGTTATATTTTATTTGATTATACCATTATATTCATTGCAATTAATTCTTAAAAATAAGATCTTATATGATTTTATTTCAATGATTTTTAGGATTTTTTTGCAAATGGGTTTTTTTAATGTTGCACATGGTTTTATTTGGATGTTTCGGTAAATATTTCTGGATGTTTTACTAGTGTATTTGTAAATGTTGCACGTAATATTGTTTCGATGTTTCAACAATTACACCTCGATGTTTTATATGGAATATATAAATATTTCAATAAAATCAAGTGTTTTCAAATATATTATATGTTTGATATGATTTTATAAATGTTTCCCTCATAGGGATTCAATGTTTCATGTATCGCTTGTCGGTGTTGCATTCAGTATTTTTTTAAATATTGTATCTCTTTGAAGCATTTTATGAAGTAAGTTGAAACATTTAATCAACTAATTGTGATATTTTTTTGACATATATGTTTTTTATTAAAATATAATCATGTGATATTGTTGTAAAGACTTAATTTCAATAAATACAACGATATAATCAGATCTTATATTAAACAAGTACTTTTTTAAAACGGTTTAAGCTTGCTAATTTAATTGGTATTGCATGTATAAAGTATGAGAGAATATAGTGGGGCCATAGGGGAGAGTATCAACATCCAACATGCAAAGGAGCGAGGAGTAAGGCAGCCTTCGAATTGTTTTGCCTATGGGTTATAAGCCGTATCTAAAACAAGAAACATTATTACCATGTTATTAATTAAGTATTAACTATTAAAAACTTAAAAAATAGATCTATTTAATTTTTTAAAATATTTTTATACAGAAAGTTTTTAAAAAATATATTATTTAGTAGTTTAGAAAGCATTGCTCACCGAAAAAAAAGAGAGAAGAAGTGCGGATAGAGAACAGCTGCAGCTACTATTACAACTGCACTTTAGTGACTGCACGCTATATGCACTATCAAAATTCGGATCCAACGGTTGAGATTCATGGTTACAAAAGGCTAATTTTTAATTCTTTTGCTACAGTAACTAGGTGCTACAGTACTGTGCGAATCTGATCCCTTCGTTTCTTATCGCATGGCCCTATCCCAACTGCTTAAATTGCAGTAATAATAGCAACTGCAGCTGATCTGTATCTAGTAAGTGCAGGGAGCACCCAGGGGTGTGCGTGCGGCGTGCAGCAGCTAGGTACGGGAAGAGAACGTCCAATTTTGGAGTTGTATCGGACGTTCCACGTGTAGTCCTCTCCGGTTCAATTGTTGATCCAGTAGAGTTCCTCTTCCTCTAGTAGAGAGAAAATCAGCCGATGCGTGACCGTCGAGCCTTAACTACCACTGAAATACTGAATTAATGTGAGGGTATCTCTGGCGGCGCGAGCATCACGCCTGATGTCCGGAGCGGCCCGTGGACGTGGCAGGAAACACAGGGAATTATATTAAGGATTTTCTTCTCGGAATTGATTCTCTCTTTTGTTTTCTTCTCAGAATGAAATTTCTCTTAGAATTGATTCTCTGTTCCGAGGGTACTGTTTAAACAGGCTTATGGAAGGTGGTTTATATGTCCCGCGTAAAACAAGAAACATCATTAATGTATAATTAATTAAGTATTACTTATTATAAATTTAAAAAATAGATTAAATTTTTTTATAAAAAAACACCGTTTAGCAGTTCGAAAAACGTGTTTACGGAAAACGAAACTAAGCAAAAAGCTGTTTTGAACAGTACCTCATTCAGATGTTCACTAGGAATTTTCCCTTTCCTCCCATTCGGATCGCACTAATTATCGGTGACAGGAAAACCGAAGGAAAGCTTTCCTCGTGACCGATTTCACAGGAAAAACGCATGAAATAAACCATCCACTCAGACCTCTTTTTTATTTTCCTCCGTATAAGATCGAGGTATAAAGACTGAGGCAATCGAGCAATAAGCAGCTCCAGCTGCTAAGCAAGAACTTTTACTAACACAAATCTGAGCAAGAATCTGTGGAGGCAGGAGGAAGAAGCAACCCAGTTCAAAACAAACAAGGGGAAGAAGCAAATCAAGTCTGCCAGCCGGTCGAGCTTGCGATGGCCGGCCATCGGCTACTCGAGCTTACGCCGCCGCCCTTCCGCCTCCGCCGCACCATCTCGTGCCGGCGTCGCGCATCCTCTGCCGCCTCGATTTGCTGCCCTTCCATGCGGCAGCTCGTTCACGCCGCATGCCTGCGCATCAGCTCGTCGGCCAACCGCCAGCTCCCTTGCTCTTTTCTTGTGCACATCCAAACGATCCCATCTCTTATATTTTTATATTTTTATGTTTTTTAATCATCTGTTTTTAAATCCAACTGGTCAGACATATATATATAGCCTTAACCTCCTAATGCCAATCAGCCTCCAAATATCACGTTTTGAGGCACAATATAGAAGGAAATATATAACACCCTTATTCTGGTCTAAAGTGGGTGAGAGACAGTTTTTTGGGCCAGCTCTTATCCAGGAAGCCGAGCGAAATGTTGTACTCATTCGAAATTCTCAAAGAGGCGTAATCGTGCCAAAAGAGCTATTATGATCGTCGCCATCGTGAATTGAACTTTGAAGTAAATGACCATGTATATCTTAAGCTCTTACAATTACATGGCACTCGTAGATTCCAAGTGCATGAAAAACTAGCTCCTCGATATATCGATCCATACCGAATTATTGCAAAACAGGAACAAGTTGTGTATAAATTAGAGCTGCCACCTCAACTATTATATATACATGATGTATTTCATGTTTCCCAGCTAAAGAAGTGTCTTCGAGTCCCTATAGAACTCACTCCAATAGAGCATATTAATCTTCAACCAGATCTATCTTACCAAGAACATCCAATTCGCATCCTAGAAGAAGCTGAGCATAGTACTCATAGCCATATCATCAAAATGCACAAAATCCAGTGGAGTAATCACACCCCTAAGGAAGCCACATGGGAATGAGAAGATCGATTTAGAGCCGAATTCCCTAGTTTTTTTTCTAAGTTTTTGAATCTCGGGGACGAGATTCTCTGTAAGAGGGGTGGAGGTGTAACATACCTAATTTTGGTAATATAAAAACCATGTGATCAAATGTTGGAGTAAATAAAATGTTATGCTTTGGTGTGCATTTGTTAATTTACATGTTTCTAGTTTTTCTTTACATTGCATAATGGGGTTCATACGCATATAAGTGTATATATGAAAGTACTTAACATAAATTTAATATGAATAAAATCTTGGGAAAATTTTCATAAAAACAAGTCAACATCTACAACCTACTGAGAAAATTTCATGATTTTATCATTTGTTTTGGTGCTCCACTTCAAATTACTAAAAACGGCACAACTGAAAATAGGGTTAATGTGATGACAATTTCGTATTTTTGATTGAAATGCATGTTAATTCTGTCGGCGAAACGGGACTGGGGGCCCCACATACCCTGGGGACGCGTGGATCTTCGGCCATGTCAGCTCCTCCGGGGCCCACATTCTGCACAAGTGACGGCCGGCTACGGCCGTCTTCCCGCTAAGTGCCTAGGGCCCGAGCACTGCCAGGCCTGAGTGCACCTTCCCTGGGTGCGTCGTGATGACCGCTTGCATCCACCTCGGGCCCGTGGCCCGGGGACATTCCCGGGCCCAGGTCTCGCCCACCGGTCCCGGGACCCACTGGCTCGGTCCCGGGTCGCGTTCCCGGGGCACGTACTGAGGCATTCCCGGGCCCGGGGCGCGCTTCCTGAGCCCGGGACTGACAGCCTTGGCCCCTGAGGAACTCGGCGCCTCCCCGAGGAACTCGGCGCCTTGTGCGCGCGGAGGGCTCGATGAGCTCTCTGCCCCGGGCACGAGCCTGACTCGAGTGGATCAACTCTCCAACTACCTGCATTAATGACGAGGCGACGGGGCGTGTCGCGCATGTCGCCCGCGTGGACTCTCATGATGGCCCCCGGTGGGCCCGCTCCCTGTGTAGTCGGAGAATATTTGACTAAGAGGGCTTCAGTTTTCTACGCTCTAGCAGCGATGGCGTGCGCTGTCACATCTTCATAACCCAGCCGCCCGCAGCAGCCGAGCGAGGCGACGACTAGACGTGCCTCCGGGCCGGCTCAGCAGGCGGCCGCGTGCGTGCGACAAGACATATCGTACCTAGAAAAGCTTTCGCTTGGCATGTGTGCTGGGCATTGTGGACTCCCCTTGGACTATGAAAGGAGGATCCATGCCAGCAGGGAAAGGAGAGCTTCGGGAGGGGGGGAGCTTAGAGGATTGAGTTCAGCCTCTAGAGAGACTGAGTTCTCAAGTTAGGGCTAGCTCCTAAGCACCCCTCAAGAACATCTTGTAAGAACAAACCGCATTCATCTCCCACATAGCAGATACACATAGGAGTAGGGTACTACGCCTCCGTGCGGCTCGAACCTGTCTACTTCTTCTGTCTCCCTTGCGTGCCATCGACCAGACGCCGTAGCCATCCTGTGAACCACTCCCCTGGCCGAACCTCAAAGGGGGGTCCCCAGACTCCCCGCGGTTGGAGTTCCCTCCTCCGACAGCTGGTGCGCCAGGTAGGGGGAGTTTCACTTCCAGGCGGCACGCCGGCGTCCCCAATACCGGCACGCTCCATGGCAGGAGGTCATCGTCCACGGGACTCCGACGAGGGGTCCGGCGGCTTCACCCCGCCGGGCGGTGTTAGCCCTGTGGCGAGCCCGCCACGTTCCCCCTCCTCGTCTTCTTGGGGGCATGCGGCGCGTGCCCGGCGGGCCGAGTTCCCCCCGCGGCGGCCTGGTTATGCGGCCTCGGCCCCTTCCCTTGCGGAGGGAGCCGGCAAGTGCCCCGCTGGGTCTGCCGCGGCCTCATCCATAAGGCGCGAACGGACGCGCCGGTCCACAACGCGCCGCCATCTCAACTTCCAGTCAGCGTCGCCGCAGGGAGCCCTCCTGGCGGCGGAAGCCCTCCTGCGCCACCCCCGGCATTTACCAGAGGCGGAGGCCGGGAGCGGCGGTGGCTCAACGAAGTCGCCAACCTGGTAGGCGCAACCCATCGCCGGGTAGCCGCCGATAGCCGTGCAGGGGCCTAGAGCACCGACCGCGTGGCATCTAGCGCGGGCCGGCCCCCTGCCCCGAAGCAGAACCAAGCCTAGAGCGCGGCGCCTCGCGCCACGCCCCTGACCAAGAATGGCCCTAGCGACCTCCGTGACCGGCTAAACCGGATGCGGACTCATGAGGACGCCCGGGTTACGTTGGAGCGACAGCGCGAGTGGCGCGCGAACGCCGTCGAGCGTCCCGAGGCCTAGGTCTCCAGCTTTAACCCCTCGGCGGGAAACCATTGTGCGTTGCTTGAGCCTGCTTAGTACGGCTTGAGTTGCCTGGCGCTCTCCCCAGACCTCCAACGGGTGCGCTGGCCGGCCAAGTTCCGGCCCAGCTTGCCGGAGAAATATGACAGCTCCATCGACCCCACGGAGTACCTGCAGATCTACACCGCTGCCATCCAAGCGGCCGGCGGCGATGCGAAGGTGATGGCGAACTACTTCCCCGTCGCCCTTAAGGCCTAGGCTCGCTCCTGGATGATGAACCTCCCCGAGGGTTCGATCTACTCGTGGGAGAACCTCTGCCACCAGTTCGTGGCGTACTTCCAGGGCACTTTCCCACGCCCTAGGACCAAGGCGAGTCTCCACGCCCTACGTCAGGGCAGGGACGAGTCGCTGAGGCGTTTTCTGCAGCGCTTCAGCCAGGTCCGCAACACCATCCTCCACATCGCTCACCACACGGTTATTCATGCGTATCGCTCGGGCGTGCGCGACAAGCGCATTCTCGAGAAGCTGGGCACCCGCGACATCCAGACCGCGGCCTAGCTATTTAGCCTCGCCGACCTCTGCGTCCGCAAGGAGGAGGCCCGGGCGTGGAACGAGCCACGCTCTGAGGCCCCTGACCAGGGCCCTGGAGAGGATGGCAAGACCTCACGTTCCGCATCACAACGGAACAGGAGCAGCGCGCGGCCGACATCGCCCCAGCAGTTCCCGATGCGGTGGGCGGCGCGGGGCCCTTGCTCCCCCGCGCCCCCAATCCGCGCATCGTCGCCAGCGACGCAGAGCTCATCAAGGAGGTCATCCTCGGTGATGACCCCTCCCGAACCGTCAAGATTGGCGGTTCGCTAGACGACAAATAGGAAAGCGCGCTCATCGCCTTCCTTCGGGCAAACTCCGACGTCTTCGCCTGGCAACCATCGGACATGCCTGGGGTCCCCAGGGGGTGATTGAGCATCGCTTGGCCGTCCGATCGGGCTTGCCCCCGGTGCGGCAGAAGGTACGACGGCAGGCCCCGGAGGCCTTCATCCGCGAGGATATCGACAAGCTTCTCGCCGCCGGCTTCATCCGCGAGGTCGTCCACCCTGAGTGGCTGGCCAACTCGGTCATCGTCCCCAAGTCCAACGGAAAGCTACCTAGGGCACAACATGGAGGCCTACATCGACGATTTGGCGGTGAAGTCACGCGACCGCGCCACTTTGCTCCACCACTTGGCCGAGACATTCGGCAATCTTCGTTCCACGAGGATGAAGCTGAACCCGGACAAGTGCGTCTTCGGGGTCCTGGCCTGCAAGCTCCTTGGGTTCCTCGTGTCCAGCCGCGGCATCGAGGCAAACCCGGAAAAGATTGCGGCCATCGACCAGAAGCACCCCCCGACGCGGCTCCGGGAGGCCCAAAAGCTGACCGGGTGCGTGGCCGCACTAGGCCGCTTCATCTCCAAGCTAGGGGAGCGTGCCCTCCCCCTCTTCAAGCTTCTCAAGAAAACCAGGCAGTTCACTTGGACAGATGAGGCCAATCAAGCCCTTGACGAGCTCAAGAGGTACTTGACAATGCCCCTTGTCTTCATGGCACCGGCTCAAGATGAGCCCTTGTTGCTCTACATAGCGGCAACCCCACAAGTGGTGAGCGTGGCGCTCGTCGTCGAGTGCCCCTTGCCCGACAAACGCGCGGCCCAGGATCCGCTGCCCGGGCCCGACGCTAGGGAGCCCGAACCCGGGCAGCCTCGCTAAGGCGAGGGAGAGTCTGGGGACGCAGCACCCGGAACAACCTCAACATTTTCACAACCAGATGGGGCGCGATTACCCGGACAACATCGCCTTGGCGAGAGCGGGTCCGGGGAAGTCGTCCCGATTCATTCCATATCCCAGCCCGGGCCCCCGGGTCCTGGGCACATATCCACCGCATTCTAGCTGGGGCCCTCGGGTCCCGTGCCCATATCTGTTCCCGGCCACGAGAGCTCGCTCCCGGCCCCCGTCAGGCCAGGATCGGCGAGCACGCAATAGAAGCCGGTGTACTTCGTCAGCGAGGTACTCCGCAATGCCAAATCGCGCTATCCCCAAGCGCAAAAGATGCTCTATGCGGTTCTCATCGCGTCTAGGAAGCTTCGCCACTACTTCCAGGCGCACAAGAATGGACGCTGGTGCCCGAGACGGATCCTGTGCTAGACGCCGGATCCCCGGTCCCCGAGCTAGCTCCCAATCAAGTAGTGCTAGGCGAATCGTACCACACCAAGCCGGGCGACCAGGGAGATCCCGTTCTTCCTAGTGTATGGGGCCAAAGCCGTTCTGCCATCAGAGCTCACCTTCGGCTCTCCATGGGTACAAGTCTACAGCGACGACCTTGACCACGACAACATGCAGCGCTACAACCTCGACTTCCTCGAAGAACGCAGGTGACGCGCCTCGCTCCGCGTCACTCATTACCAGCAGAGCCTCAAGCGTTATCATCAGTGTAAGGTCCTGGCCCAATCACTCCAAGTCAGGGACCTAGTCCTCCGCCGTGTCCTCACACATGCCGGAAAGAATAAACTTTCCCCCATGTAGGAAGGCCCCTTCCTGGTGATCGGTGTCTCCCGACCAGGCTCGGTAAGCCTAGGCCAAGAGGGTGGGACCCCGCTTCCCAATCCCTGGAACATCGAGCATCTTCGCAAATTTTATCCGTGAACACATCCTGTAAGTTGCAAGGTGCTCGGGCCAGCGCCGGATTTCTCCAAATCTCAGCGCTGGCCGGGGGCCCCCATGTGCATTCGCTTCCCTAAGCAGCATTTTCAATGTCCTTTCCGATCTCGTGCCCTTTGTCCTTTTCTGTGTGTTGCGTTCGTGGCGGTCTCCTCCTGGGGGCATAATCGGGCCGCGCCCGTGCGGCGGCTGGGTTTTGCGCATAATCATCAGTTCCCTACCAACGAGCTACCGTGTCCCCTCCTACTAAACCCGGGGCATTGTCCGTGCCACGGGGCCGTGGGTGCGCCCCTCTGCGCGGCGCCCCGGGCCCTGGCGGTTGCGGTGTCCCGCCTGGTTGGCTTCGGGCTTGGTTTTTTCTGGAGGTAGGGGGCGAAGTGCTTATGTGTAATCTTTTCCTCCGCACGGTTGCAACCACGAAGAGGCCCTTGGGAGGTGGTAGACGTCACGGTTCGTAGCATGGAATGGACAAAGGAACAAGCCAAGTTCCCTCACAGTTCATCGTGTGCAGATTAGACCCATCCCCGGCAGGCTTAAGCAGGGTGCTTGGGGCAGCGCCGTTTTTTTTCCAAACCTCGCCGGGGGCTGGCAGCGCTCCTGGCCTCGGGATTGTGCTCGCGGAGCCACACCCCCCTTTTCAGCATCCAGATACGTAATCTTATCCGACTTTAAACATTGCTCAATTTCTATTCTTTCCCCATTTGTATGGCCACATGTTTTGTTCTCCTCGGCCCTGGGGGCAAAGCGGAATTTGCCGGAGCTTGGCGCGAGGGCCGCCGGGTTAGCGCTGCCCCGGTTGCCGAGGCCAGATGGCCGGGTCGTGGACCGCGCCCCGGGCACCATCGATGCCCCGGGGTCTCGGGCGAAGTCCCCCGTCGGGCCAACCTAGATTCCCGGGGCGGGCAGCGGTGGTCGGCCTGGCCAGTTCCACCCCGACCACCGCCGAAGCACTGGGTGCTCCGCTGTCTGGCGACCCCCGCGCACGGTCAAGGTCAGTTCCCGAGGGGCTCCCGGCGAGTCAAAAGGCACAAGCTTAGCACTTCGGCCATACCTAACCCACGCGGGGCATTTTTCGTATTTTCTCTCTCTTCTAGCAATCTTTTCCCGCGGCCTCGCTGTGCTCCTGGGGCCAGTAGCGCTCGAGGGACATGGAGGGACCCCGGGCCCGAAAGACGGACTCAACCGTTTCCGCAAGACTCGCGCTCAGTTGCTCGCGGTCCCTCGGTACCGAGCTCCCGGGGCAGGCATCTACCCTAGGCCCCGGAAAGGGGACTTGGTCCCTACGGCCGTTCACAGCGGATGGCGCCTGGTACTCAGCGTTCCCGGGCCTCGGAAATCAAAAAAGACAAAAGAAAAGAAACACCGCAGCCGCTGGGGCCCGGGGCGCAAACATAAGCAACTTCCGAAACAACACAATAAGCAAAGAGCGCAAGCACGCGTGGAGGCCCGGAGATGTCGTCGTACGGGGGGAGGTCACTCGTCTTCCTTAGACCGGACCCCGGGCGGTGTCAGAAGGGGACTGGCCTCTTCCTCGGACTTGTCGTTCATCGGCCCCACGAGGTGCTCGTCCCGGCCGAAGAACCCCGCCACCGTTGCAGCGGTGTCGGCCATGGCTTTCTGTGCCTCCTCTTCCCCTTCGGCAGGGAATCCCTTGAGCACCGAAGCCAGGGAGAAGTCGGCGTCCCGCGCCTGGTAGCACCCGAGAACATACTCCGCCACCCGCGCGGCGAGTTCTTTTCCTCCCTTCACCAGGACTCTGTGAACTTGCTGGGGGAGCAAGTCCAGTGTACGCAGCAAATCGCCGAGCTCCACCACCTCATGGCAAACTAGGTGGGCCCCGCGTCTCCTTGTTTCCCCAAGACGTGGTCCTATTCCTACCTGTCACGCCCAGAAATTCACCAGAATTTCCAAAGCTAATTTGTGCAATAAATCCTCGTCCAGGAATCAGCCGAGGTACACAAATTGACAATTTGATAAACATAACCAAAACAGAATAACGATAAATACTTACAACAGAGGCACTTAGTCCTCTCACAGGAGAAAACAACAGCGGAACGGCAACTAGCGTAGCTTCAGCTCCAAACCACAGGCAGCTCAACTGGGGTATAAGCCAAACACCATCTTCTCCTCCACGCAAAACTTCACTCTAAAGATTGCAATAATGCAAGACTGAGTACCACCCACCGTACTCAACAAGCCACACTAGGGAATGCAATGTAATGCAACAGGATACCAAAGGAAAGGCATAATATGGCTTATTTTGCATAAAACCGCATTTAAAACATTTGCATTTAAAATCATTGAAAACAGTATAGTTAAATTATTAATCAGTATTGAATCAACCACTGAACAACGCTCCAACGCAGTCCAGGCCCAAACCATAACTCTCCAAACAGGAGCTATCAATATTTCATCAATTATCATCATTATTAAATAGTGTGGGACTAATCACAGAAACATTACTAGGCCGCTCATTAACCGCGAGCACGGCTATTCGAATAGTTTTACTCTGGCCAGAGATGTACCAATTTACCCACAAGACACAACTCCACAACACATCACTGTGCGCCTTAATACCACCACGGTACCTCGGAAAGGAATTGTGATAAGATCCTCTATGTAACCCGCACAACAAGGGAGCCACCCGCTGGACCACCAGTTTTCGGTAGGAGCTGATCAGGCCCCCAACAGGGAAACGATCCAACGCCCAAGACATGGACTTATTGACGCAGCCATGGTGGTCTTATTGACACAGCCACAACACACCATGGTGGACCTCGGTTGAACGTACTACACATTGGATCCTACCATTACCCATGCTGGCTTGTGGTTAGCACGAGTATTGCTTCGCAACAAGTAGTCCGCGAACCGGTCCTTAACTGTCATGGGCACCGCTAGCAACATTCCAACCTGGTGCTCACAACCCACCATCAATCAAGTTTTAGTTGACATAGTTAATTAATCAACCACGACTCACTGTCGTGAAAATATAGCCATTATCTATTAATTAATCAGAATGCATGAATAGTTTCCCACATATAATGACACTATAGTTTCTAGGCATGGCTAAGCAAAATCCTAAATAATCAAGCCAGATAAATAATTAAATATCTAGCTAGTCAATATTATTACCCAGGGTATCAAGGTATAGATAGCAATAACCAAAATGGCCATAAATATCAAGGAATATTGGATAATAAGTAAATACCCACAATAATGTCATTCGAAAACATTTCATGCAATAACTTTAAAATAAAATAGGTTTCACAACTGGGATCAACATGCTCAAGGAAATTGTCGTGTGACTTGCCTTGCAATCACAAAAGTCCTCCAATGATCTTCCAAACTCTTCCGCAGACTCCACAGTCTTCCAAATCGACGATATACGTAACTACACGTAGAACGATGAAAAATCCTAAGAAACTCCAAATAAATAGTACCTAAAAATACGTAAACAAGTAAATTATGATTTTAAATGAATTTAGGCAGAAACGGGTCGATTCGGACCTCCAACGGAAAAGATACGGCTTTTGGAATATTGAATTCGGAATAATTCTGAAAAGAAATAGAAAAGAATATTCTCAAGAATATTCTCTGAGTTTTGGGGATTAGAACAATTGTTTTGGATAAATGTTGACATGTGGGGTCCATGGTCAGTGACCAGGTGTATGATGGACTTGGTTCATGGATTTAGGAATAGAAGGGGCGAATGGAATGTTGAGGTGGATAACATGTGGCCGAAGGGGATGAGGTGGCAACCGAAGTGGCAGCTGAGGTGGCTAGGGCTGACATGACTTTGACCGATTAAAAGGGTTAGCGGCCAAGGTGGCTTGGATCGACTTCGGATTATCGGACGATTGAGATTTATTGGGGCACTATGCCTCGGGTCGCCTAGTCATGCACTGGGAGAAACACCGGGGCTTAGAGGTCACAAAGGAGAATACTCCTGAGGATGTCCGACGATGTGATGACGGTGTCCCGTGGCATATAGAGGCAACAAGGGCGACGGATCGGGGACGGCGTGGCCAAGACGAGCCGGAGGGACACGACGATGGCGACAGACTTCGGGTTCACTGACGGCACTGAATCACAGAGACGGCGATGATGGCTCGTCGGCCGGGACGACGGCAGATGGGGGGTAGAGCAGGGATGGGATGAGGCGGCATAGCGATGGAGGAGCTGCAGGCAACAGCAGGAATGGCGACGGCAGACGACGACACCGGGTGGCGGAAAAGACAGCCTGAAGGCGGTGCGGCAGACCGGCGACGGAGCAGCGACCCGGGCGACGCGACGGCGGACGGCCAGGAGGGAGCGGGCGACGGCCGGCACGACGACAGCGGGGGACGTAGCGGCGCTTGGCGAAAAACGACGAGGAGCAGGAGGCAGAGGCGACGAGGGGAGGCGCCGTTGGGGCAACACAGCCAGAGAGGAGGCTTAGATGCCGGCGACGACGAAGCAATGGTGGGTGCGGCGAGATGGCCTTGCCGCTAGCGCGGAGACCAACCGGCGTTGCACAGCAAGCAGATGAGGACGCGACGGGCGTCGCTGTAAACGGCGGCGACGATGCCGGGCGGGGAGCAGTGTTAGCGAAAACCAGGTCGAATCCCTAGCGGGCGCACTGTAGCGGATCCGGCAAGATTCCGGCAAGCAAACCAGAGACGAGAAAAGCAGAGCAGGAAACCAGAGCAAGAACATAGCACTACGCAGGAGAGTGTTTTGGGGCGATTTTCGGTGTCTATTTCAACTGAAATGAAACTCAATTGCTGTGTTACAAATGATACAACTATCATCTACTTATAGGCTGAAGAAAAACTTCGATCCTATATACAAGGAAGACGAGGCCACGCTCCCCACGCACTTCGCTTAGTTGCGCGCTTCGTGCGGCCACGAACTCCGTCGCCGTTGATCTCCTCGCCCGAGCATCTCGCCAGGCCGTTGTCCAGACCGTTGCTTCCGCTTCGTCCGGATCCCGCGCCCGCGCCCGGGACCTCGCTGCGCCCGTGCCCGGGCCCTCGCGCCCGTGCCCGGGTCCTCGTGCCCGGGAGCTCTCCCGCGCCCGCGCCCGCGCCCGCGTCCGTGTTCGGGCGCTCGTGCCCGGGACCTCCGGCCGGGAGCTCTTTGTTCGGATTGGCTCGGGCTACGCCAGGAGTAACAGCAACATACTCCCCCTTAGTCCTGGCGCGGACCAAGATCGCGAACACCCAACAGGTGCCGCGCTGTTGCCAATTTTACCGCCGGCAGCCCCTTTGTAAGTGCATCCGCCCGCTGTTCCTCAGTCCGGACGAATTCAATCATGATCTGCCCATTCTCGACGCATTCACGAATGAAGTGATAACGGGTATCAATATGCTTGCTCCTCCCGTGAAACACAGGGTTCTTCATCAGGGCAATCGCTGACTTGTTGTCGACGTAGAGTCTCACCAGCTTTGCTTCTGCGCCGATCAGCTCGCTCAGCAGCGCCCTGAGCAAGAGCGCGTGACACGCCGCCACGGTGGCCGCCATGAACTCAGCTTCGCAAGATGAGAGCGCCACCGTCTTTTGCTTCTGCGAACACCATGAGACAAGACTATTGTTGACGTAGAACGCCATCCTGCCGGTGCTCCGGCGATCGTCAATGTCGCCGGCCAAGTCGCTGTCGGTGTAGCCGGTAATCTCCACTGCACCGCTTCCTCCTGCGAATGCGAGCCCATAATCAATTGTTCCTTTGAGGTACCTGAGGATCATCTTCACAGCCTTGAAATGCATTATTGTCGGCCGCTCCATGAATCTGCTCGCTACGCCAACGGCGTAGGACAGATCCGGCCTCGTGTGCAGCAGGTACCGCAGGCACCCGATGACACGCCGATACTCCGTGGCGTCGACAGGACTTCCTTCGGCATCTTTGTGCAACAGCGATCGAGGCTGCATGGGAATTGAGGTTGAGTTGCACTCCAGCATCCCGAACTGGGATAGAATTTTCTTGGCGTAGGCGGCCTACTTGATGGCAATGCCGTTCTCCCCCTGTGCCACTTCAATCCCTAAATAATACGTGAGCAGACCGAGATCGCTCATCTCAAATTCCCCCATCATCTGTTGCTTGAACTTCGTGATCTCACGTGGGTTTTCCCCTGTCACGATTAAATCATCAACATAAACCCCGACGATGATGCCGGTGCGCCCCTTTCCTCTAGTGTACACCGCCTGCTCCTGCGCGCACTGCGCGAAGCCGAGCTCTTTCAAGCTTTTGTCAAGACGTGTGTTCCACGCCCGTGGTGCTTGTCGAAGGCCATAGAGCACCTTGCTCAGCCTGAGCACAAGATGCTCCTTCCCTTTCTGTACATGGCCTTCCGGCTGGGCCACGTACACCTCCTCTTCGAGCTCGCCATTTAGGAACGCCGATTTTACGTCGAGGTGATGCACCTCCCACCTCCGATCAGCGGCAATGGCGAGTATCACAAGCACCGTGTCAAGCCTTGCCACTGGCGCGAATACTTCATCAAAATCAACACCTTGTCGTTGAACATATCCCTTTGCCACCAATCGGGCCTTGTGCTTGATTACTTCACCAGCAGTATTCTTCTTCAATTTGAACACCCACTTGAGCCCAATAGGTTTGTGTCCTGCCGGCAACGCGGTGAGGACCCATGTTGAGTTCTTCTCGATGGCTTCCAGCTCTTTGGCCATGGCGTCCTCCCACGCCGGCTGGCCCTCTGCCTCGCGGTAGCAGGAGGGCTCATCAGTCCCCGCGAGCAGCACCGCATCATCTGTGTCGTCCTCCACCAGGTCGACTCGCGCGGCATCGCGCATGATGTCGTCAATGTGCCTGTAGCGAACAGGCCCATCGTTGCTGTTGGTGCTGCCTCCTGTCTGTGGCGTCGCCTACTCGCCGGCAGACTCGGTAGCTCCAGCCACCGGCCTTGCTGGAGTTAAAGGCTCTCCTGCCTCGGTCGCTGGCTCCCTGCCAGCTCGCCTTCCTGGTGGAGAGAATTCCACCGGGGTTGCCGGCTCGCCAGCCGTGCTGCCCGATGGTGGCACTTCTGTGCCGTTTGCCGTCTCATTGTCGACGGTCTCCTCGACGACAAACTCTGAAGATTCAGCCTCCCCTGCAACTCCGTTCCACTTCCAGGCAACATTTTCTTCAAAGACAACATCGCGGCTTACATGAATTTGCCTGCGGCGTGGATCAAACAGGCGGTGTGCTTTGCTTCCTTCCTCGACCCCTAGATACACGAACGGAGAACTCCGGTCGTCTAATTTCTTCAGATTGAGGGTCGTGATCTTCGCATGAGCTGTACACCCGAACACCCGCAGGTGCCCTAGGTGTGGTTTCCTTCTCGTCCAGGCCTCGAATGGGGTGCGATTCCCCATCGCCTTGGTAGGCAGCCGGTTTAGCAGGTATACGGCATGTCGCACCGCCTCCCCCCACATCCTGCCGGGCACGGACATCCCTTTGAGGAGAGAGCGCGCCATCGCCATCACCGTTCTATTACGGCGTTCCACAACGCCATTCTGCTGCGGTGAATACGGCGCCGTCAGGTGTCGCTGGATGCCAGCCTCCTCACAGACGCGCGCGAACTCGCCAGAGAGGAACTCGCCACCGCGGTCCGATCTGAGCGTCTTGATGCGGTGCCCGGCCATGTTCTCGGCCAGGGGCTTGAATTTTTCAAACCCCGCAAGTGCTTGATCCTTCGTTTTGATCACAAACACCCACATCCAACGGGAAAAATCATCAACTATTAGCATAAAGTAACGGTTACCGGCCATCGTCGACGGGGTGATCGGCCCACATAGGTCCATGTGGAGCAATTCGAGCGGCGCCTCCACTCGAAAATTCACCAGCGCCGGGAATGGCTGGTGAATCTGTTTCGCCACCAGGCACGCCTGGCAGAGTTGGTTCGGGTGGACGATTGCCGGTACTCCTGCCGCCATTTCTTTGTCCACCAAATGCTTCATCGCTTGGAAGTTCACGTGCCCGAGCCGGGCATGCCATAGCCATGCCGGGTCCTCGAGATTAGCCAACAGGCATACTGGGTGCGCCAGCTTTAGCTCGATCCGGTAGAGCAGGTTGGTGGTGCGCCTCACCTTCATGACTAGGCGCCAGGGGTTTTTGTGGTAAACCTCCAGGTCATCTTCATCCATCACGACGCGGTGGCCGGTCTCGGTGAGCTGCCCCAGGCTCACCATGTTGCAGCAAAGGCTCGGAATGTAGTAGACGTCGTCGAGCAGCCACTGATCACCATTTTTGCAGGAGAAGAGAATCAATCCCTTCCCCATGATCTGCACCGAAGAGGCGTCGCCGAATTTGACTCGCCCCGTGATCGTCTCGTCTAGCTCTCGGAACTTGAGGCGATCTCCCGTCATGTGGTTGCTGGCACCGTTGTCCAGGTACCAGACATCCCCAGCGGCGGCGCCTCCCTCTGCCAACAACAAGTGTGGCCATACACGCTCCTCGTGCACGACCAGGCCAGAGTGCGCCACCTGCGCCGGCGTAGGCTGCGCCGTCTCGGTTTCGGTCACCGCGAGCAGCAACGCTGGTCCGGCGTCCTCGGTCTGCACAAGATAGGCCTCCGCCTTCTTCTTCTTAGGGTGTGGGCACTTAGTGGAGTAGTGTCCGAACTCGTCGTAGTTGAAGCACTTGATGTGGCTTTTGTCGCGGGCTCCCCCGCCAGAGCCACCTCCCCCAGAGTTGCGAGGCTTGCCGCCGCGGCCGCCCGCACCGTGCCCTCTGCCGCGCCCGCGTCCGCCTTGGCCGCGGTTACCCCCGTCGTCGGAAGGCTTGTTTTTCTGCGGCGACGAAGATTCGCTGCCGTCTTTCTTGAAGCGCGCCTCCCACTCTGCTTGAGTGAGGAGCACCTGCCCATCGGCGGTTAGACCACCGACGGCGCCCTTCTTCTTGCGCGTGCGCTCGTCGTAGGCCTTGAGACGGCCTACTGCCTCTTCGAACGCCATATCTTCGAGGTCGTAGAATTGTTCGATGCCAGCCACGATGCTGACGAATTTCTCCGGGACGGTGTCGAACAACTTCTTCACCATGGCGGCGTCGTTCAATGTCGCACCTAGCTCAGTGTGCCGGACCGCCATGGCTGTGATCCGCCCAGCGTACTGGTCCAGCGACTCCCCGTCGGCCATGCACATGCTGCTGAATTCAGCTTTCAGCGTCTGCAGGCGCGCGTTGCGAACTCGATCCGCACCGACAAACCTCGTCTTGAGGCAGTCCCACACTTCCTTCGCCGACCGCTTCTTCGCCACCTGCATCAAAAGATCTTCAGGGAGCGATTGCAGCAGGTGGGACCTCGCCTTCTTGTCCTTCTTCGGGTCGACGACCGCTCTGGCCGGCTCGACTGCTTCCCATACGCCTTGATCCTCCATCATCGCCTGCACCCGGATCACCCAACTGGTGTAGTTGGTTGCAGTGAGTTGTGGGTAGAGGAACGCGCTCCCTGAGCTCCCCCTTGCCGCATCAGCCGTGACAATCGACATGGTGTTAGATCAGTCCCGAACCTGAGAGCTCTGATACCACTTGTTAGCGAAAACCAGGTCGAATCCCTAGCGGGCGCACTGTAGCGGATCCGGCAAGATTCCGGCAAGCAAACCAGAGACGAGAAAAGCAGAGCAGGAAACCAGAGCAAGAACGGAGCACTGCGCAGGAGAGTGTTTTGGGGCGATTTTCGGTGTCTATTTCAACTGAAATGAAACTCAACTGCTGTGTTACAAATGATACAGCTATCATCTACTTATAGGCTGAAGAAAAACTTCGATCCTATATACAAGGAAGACGAGGCCACGCTCCCCACGCACTTCGCTTAGTTGCGCGCTTCGTGCGGCCACGAACTCAGTCGCCGTTGATCTCCTCGCTCGAGCATCTCGCCAGGCCGTTGTCCAGACCGTTGCTTCCGCTTCGTCCGGATCCCGCGCCCAGGACTGGTCTGCGCCCGTGCCCGGGCCCTCGCGCCCGGTCTGCGCCCGTGCCCGGGTCCTCGGGCCCGAGACCTCTCCCGAGCCTGCGCCCGCGTCTGGGCGCTCGTGCCCGGGACCTCCGGCCGGGAGCTCTTTGTTCGGATTGGCTCGGGCTACGCCAGGAGTAACAGCAACAAGCAGAAGCGGTGCGAGGCAGACGGCGAGGCGGCGGACTCCAAGCGACGGCGGCAGATGGGGGAAGACAGAGGGCGGCAGAGGCAGCGACGTCGGCACTGGAGAGAACGGCGCACAGGCGATAGACGACGACGACGACTACCTGGCAACGGCGACGACGAACAGGAGGCAGAGGAGGATGGGCGACGATGCCGATTGGAAAAGAGCGATGGCAGCGGTGAACCAAAGAAGGGCGGCTTCAGTCCGAATGCTCACCGGCGGCGGGGATCAAAGACGACGGCGGCGAAGCAGAGGCGACGGCAGACCGACGCTGGCAGCGTGGCGAAGCCGACGAAGAGGGAACGGCGACGGCGGCTGGAGGAGGACGGCAGCTCGACGGCGATGCTAGACGGAGACGCCAGGGACGACGCGACGACGACAGGCGGCTTCCCGATCCGAGGCGTCGAAGAGAGGAAAAGAAGATGGGCATTGGGGACGACAGGGTGGATGCTCACCGGCGACGGGCGGTAGACGGGGATGACGACGACCACGGCGACCTCTGTCGGCGGCAAGGCAGAGACAGCCGGCAGGGCGGCGGCTGAGGCAGCGCAGGACGCCGGCGCGGCAGGCAGGTGTAGACGCGGCGCGGCACGAGGCGAAGCTGGCGCGGGTAGATGCAGAGGGGCGGTGGCTTCCGAACCCAGCGGCACACGGGAGAGAGCGGCGCTGGCGGCGGTAAATGGCGACAGCAGGGCGGCGCGACGGGGTGGTGCGGCGATTTAGGGACAGGGGCAGGCGGCGGCTATATATATGGGGCTTGGCTCCGGTGGCAGCACGGGAGCGGCGACGCGGCGGATTCGGCGGCGGCAGTTGCGGGGAGGAAGCGCAGAGGCGGCGCTGGGCCGGGCGGCGGTGGCGGCGCGTGCAGCGGGCCGGGGCTGGGGCGCCTGTGGCCGAGAGGAGGCAGGCGCCGAGGTCTGGGCCGAGGAGCTCGGCCAGGGGAGCTCGGGCTTCGGCCAGCCATGGCCTCCAGCGGCAGATGCAGAGAGAGAGAGAGAGAGAGAGAGAGAGAGAGCAAAAGAAGAAAGTAGGAGATAAACAGGAGGGAGAAAAAAGAAAGGAAAGAAAGAAAGAAGGGGAAAAAGGAAAAGGAAGGAAAAGGAGGAAAAAGGAAGCGGTTTTTGGAAAAGAGTTTCAAAATTCAGAAAATTGGAATTTAATGAATTCGAGGAATATTTTCGTATCAAAATTGTGGAAATATTCAGAATTTTGGAAATATTCCGGTACTCGGAATATATATACATACCTACATACATATATATATTAGAGAATCGGAGAACACTTGGAGGAGATTAGGAAACAGAATATACTCCGAGAGGTTCGGGAAACAGAGGGTATTTTATCGGGGAATATTTGGGGAAACCGGATCTCAGAATAATACGGGAATCCGATAAAATTGGAAATTATTTTGCAGAGATCAATAGTTCGAATTATTCGAGCGTAATTGAACTTCCCAAAATATGTGGATATTTTGGAGATGCGGGAAATTATAATATTTTCCCGGGGACAGGAAATAGGATATTCCAAATATAATATTTCGGGATTAGGGAATTGACGAGGGTGTTTTATTGGGATTGGAATTTGGAGAAATCTCAGACGATTGGGGATTTGGATTTATTTTGACAGAAAAGGAGTTTAAAGAAATATCTGGGATTTATCTCAAAGGGAAATATAGATATTTCAAATACAAAGGATCTCGGATTGGGAGTCCAAAAGAGTTCTAGAGTTTCAAAAATGAATAAAATCCGGTAACCCGAATTTAGGTTTTCGAGGTGACTTTAGGGTCTGGGACGACCACAAAACCTAGAAGAAAAGGAAGTCAGAGTTCACGATGACGAGGAGACTTTCAAAGGACTGGATCAGAAACGACCCGAATAGGGAAAAGAAACGAATTTATTTATATTTATTACTTACTTTCGTGATCTTTTCTATCGCATTAAATAATTCTGTAGCTCCGAAAATCAGAAAATTTTAGAGAGTTTATTAAATCACCAGGAATTTACCAGAAGTAAATACCACCACGAACACGCGAAT
Organism: Oryza meyeriana var. granulata; assembly: GCA_003991445.1. Classification (NCBI taxonomy): domain Eukaryota; kingdom Viridiplantae; phylum Streptophyta; class Magnoliopsida; order Poales; family Poaceae; genus Oryza; species Oryza meyeriana. The sequence continues at coordinate 221,684 of RYFJ01001154.1, forward strand.
TTATATAAATACTCAAACGCTTAGAATACTCCGACAAACCCTCGAATATAAAAGCATCCAAGTTATATTTAAAGATTTAAACTTGGGATTTTTAATATTGGAAATTCAAATTTTATTCAAACTCTTTTCTCAAACAAAGATTTTCTAGTGTGTTTCTTGTTTTCCATTTACCCGGATATTTTTTAATTAAGACGATTTTCAAGGCGTTACATCTGCCAGAGTGTCCCGGCAAA